>CM029392.1:420738-433929 GCA_017165825.1 Hepsetus odoe
ACACTTTCTTGGCCAACGCAATGGCATTAATGTATTATTCATGTGGAACAGATGTGTGTCCCAAACCATACACCTTTATACTTTACATAGTACATACTAAATGCTGAACATAGGTGCAGACAGGGCAGCCAACCTGACAGTCATATTACTGAGTGCATGTCTAATGGTAATTTGTTTATTGTGCGTTATATACAGGTTTTTGCACATGAAAACAGTGTGCAAAATTTAATTGCTCAAAGTACCCTAAAAATAGAGAAATGTAGTAAAGGAACAGCTTTCCTTTATCCCCTGAAACATTTCAATGGCAGCATAAACTCATGCAACCTGACCCACCCCAGCGCTTTTATCTAAAACAGCTGGATATTTGGCATTTTCTCATTGAGTTTATATAGGTTTAAATGCAAATGCATGATCTGCTCATTTCATATGTTACATATTATTTAGCATTTCATATGACCTTTTTCAACAGTGGCCACTGTAACTGATGTGCTTTCAGGGCATAGGGAGAGAAGAAGTGGAAAGCAAGTGCCAATAAGATGGCCAATCAGAGCAAGGGAGGGAGGGAGCTTTACAGACACATTTTCTAACAGACTGTTTCAGATCAAGGATGAAAAAGGACAGAAAATATGTACAATGTATGAAAACTATGGAACTTTCATGCATATAAAAGAATTTCAGGAGAAAAAAAGAAAAGAAAAAAAAAAAAAGTTATCAATTCTAAAAAAAATAGGTCCCCTTTAATTGCTAAAGCATTTTTTGCCAAAGCATTTTTTGGTGTGTAACTGCTTTTTATCTTTGCTTACAACTATACATCCACAGCCAAGTATTCATTCCCTGCTTCATTCACCTTTAACAAAAGGACAAAATAACAAACTACTTCTTGTGTTGCCCAGAGACTACATGTGCAAACCTCTCACCTCAATCAGTGCTCTCAATGGGAACTAAATAAACACACACACACACAAACACTCAAGCATTGTCACATGTGGACAATCTTGAATATTCATAGAAAGCAGAAAGTACTCATTATGTCAGGAGTCACTGAAAGCCAGGGAGGTAAATACATCTGCACAAACAACTTGCACCACAAATATAAATTAAGCTAGCAAACACAAAGACCCCAACACACACTCACACACACACACACACATCTAATCAGACCCAGATCAGATGTCACAAACTTAAGCTGACCTACTTCTAGGCTTGATTTAGCCACTCTGGGGAGACACTATATATTCTCGGCTAAGCATCACACTGATCTATGAACAGTTCAACAAACCCGCATATATAGCAATTACGAATGCTCAGAAGATGAAATGTGATGGAGCTGATTCCAGCAGAGAGTTTAGTATTGGGTTTCTTCAGCTTTAAACACAGGCATGACATTTCTCCTCCCTGTGGCACTCTGCCACTTTGAGATAATGTAGTGGAAAATACTGGGTTATGAGCGGCTCGCTTCTGGGGCAGGTTTCAGGTGGTGCTCAGCTCACTGAGTCCTTCAGGAGTGTATCTGACCCACATAGCTAGAGCTTATGTCCACAAGCAGATAGCTTAGTGTAGCAGCGCAAAGAAAAACAGTCCAGTGACGGAATTAAAAGAAAAGCCCATCACATCCTAAAAACTTCACAAGTCATACTGCTTCATGATAAGAAGCAGAGGTGGTCCCCAGTACAGGTGTCATATATGACAAACACAATGCTGGCTGTAACCAATTCCTATTTCCCTGGATTATAAATACAAGGTTTCAAACGTGTAGAATCTCTGTATTATACCCTAACATGTAAAACTACAGAGTTGCTAACTCAAATATCCAAGAAGGATGTGGACCTGCTGGCCATTAGTTAAATCTGTTTACTCTGTTTAACCTGTAATGTCTGATGTCATTTAAGTATTCTCTCATTACTCATTCTCGATTACCCAGTGTCAGGATGGGTTCCCATTTTGAGTCTTGGTTCCTCCAAAAGTAAGTTTCTTCCTGCAGTTTTAGGGAGTTTTGCTTCTGTTACCTTTAGCTTGCTCACTAGGGGGATCAGACTCAGCTTTTGTAACACTGCTTTGTGACAATGGCATTTGTTAAAAACACTATATAAGTCTTAAAAATACTTAGTTTAGTGTGTATTGAATTAAAAATCTGCAGCTTCCAATATTTTTAAGCCAGTGTAAGTGTAGTTTATTTAAAATATTAACTATTTGAGACATATTGACCTCATTTTCTTGGAGTGTGCCCGGTGCCCTTTACTGTTTTTCAAGTATTTATTTATATCTTTTGTTAATGTGTTATACTTTCTACCTTGGTATAAAACTGTGTAATGATGTTGCTATATAACTGTGAAGCATCCTTAAGGTATCCTTATTGTCTACATTATTATTACAGAATGTGAACCTATTTTATCTAATTCAAATATGAACAAAACATAATTAGACTGGGGCTGGTCAGACTTTTGAATAGACTATATTTAATAAATTCAGCTACCATGTGTCAAGGTCATTTTATTCATTTGCTGGGTCAGAGCTGGGGAAAAAACATAATATGAAGGTAGTTCCGGACAAGGAGTTTTTAGTTTTAATCACAGCCATCACCATCAACTTTTTTATTTAGGGGTCTAAAGGGAAGTAGCATTGTGGTATTGTGAATGTGCCTATTGCAAAACAAGGCTGTAAGAATTGACAACACGCTGGAGCAAGAGTGGAGGCACAGTCTGAGCCCAGCTGAGCACCTCAGGATGCTAATTTGGAAGTGGTAGCTTGCATCAACTTTTGCTGCATCGTGTCAAGAATTAGAAGTGATGCTGTTCACATATTCACATTTGAATCAAGCGCATTCACTGCATCATTTTTTGCACAAACAAGCAGGGCCTGATTAGATAAACAATAAATAAATAAGACTTAAGCCAAAATGATATCTTGCCGATATTTGAGCTGACTGTGGAATGATTTCTCTAGTGACAGGACCTAATTACTGCTGTACTATCTACACAGCAGATGGGTCTCAAACAGTTTCCCTACGTCTGCACATAATCCTCCCTTCCTCCCCAGCTACCTCTCCCTCTCTTATCTCTCCCTTCTCATGCATTCCAAAGGACAATGCAGCTCTGATGTCATCTGCATTGAGCAACCATGGAATGATCTCTATATCTGACTGGGAGAGCAGGGCGTCTTTTGGCCTAGATAAGCGCTTGCTGGTCAGCTGCCAATGACAGTCACAGCTGAAATCAAGTCAAAGCTCTCTGACCTTTCCTACGGCTGCAGCAAGAGAATCATTAACAGATCAGAGAGAGAGAGAGATATTTTGGGGGAGTCTGACAGCACTAATTCAACAACTTGGGTGGCGGTGGTCTAGTGGTAGGGTACTTGCCTACGAACCTCTGGATCAAGAGGTCCCTGGTTCGAATCCCACCTCTAGCACTACCACCACTGGGTCCCTGAGCAAGACCCTTAACCCTGAGCTGCTCCAGGGGGGCCTGTCCCTGTAATCAGGACATGGAAGTCGATCTGGATAAGAGCGTCTGCTAAATGCCGTAAATGTAAAATGTAAATGTAAACTTAGATTACAGAAATAATTTTTTGATAAATGTGTTTTTTGAAAATGAAACTTTTTTTGAACTTAATTATTTTGGCTAGAAATACAATAAATTATTCCTGACTTTTGATTTCAACAGATTGAAATACACTGTTTCAAAAGTGAATGTCCTCAGACATTTTATTTGATTGAAGCCCTACCTTAGCTGAAGTGGGAGTGTTAAAGCAGGAAAACACTAAAATGTGCAGGACCAGGACCGAAACTTTAAATACTGGCTCCAAGCACTAGAAAATTGATGAAGACAATGTTTTGATTACCTGCTAAACAAATTACAGCAGATAAAGTGATGATGGAAACAGTCATTAGTTGCAGCCTTGCGGATAGAAAGAGAGACCGAAAGAGTCTCCCCACAGTCATCGCAAACGAGTGGCACACTTCCCTCTAGCATGTACATATGGGTGGGTGAATGTCTGAGGGGGGAGGCAGAAGGCTGGACATAGATAGATGGTACTGGGATGAGCTCACTCGGCAACCTGTTGCTAGGGCCTCACTATGGCCCTAGGCAGAGTGGATGGCTTATTTAACCCTGTAGTCCTGTCTGAACATTTTATAAACACTCATTCTTGTAGGCAGTGAGGTCAGAGACACTGGGTCTCATTTATAAAGCAATATTGATGAATGTGCAAAAAAGGAGCACATAAAAATCTCTAATATTTATGCTTGATTAAACATGTTTTTTAATTCAGAATGTAAACACTGCTTTTTTCCATTTGTAAGTTTTTTTTCCACTTAGTCCAGAGTCCATAGTGCAGAAAAATGATGTCATGTAATGAGAACCAGCATGTTTACACTTCAGTTATATAGATTGTTTCAGCCCTGATATGAATGCGGTGTATTTCAGGGAAGCCAATTAAATGGAACATTTATATATTTCAGTCGTAAAGACACAATAAAAACTGCCTGAATAAATCCCAGGGACAAAAAGAGATTGGAGATGGTGTAGTTGAATTTATTATGACCGTTTCTAAAGCACACCCCTAACCCAGGTAAAAATGAGTGGCTGGCTAATGGATGGTTTGAAAGAATGTCATACACAGACATTAAGAAAAAATAAAATACAGAAAAGTGCGCAGCTCCTCTTGTTATTGGCCTTGGCTGCCACTAGGTGAATAAACACCATCATGCTATCAACTAATGGAACTTTCACATTCACTAGAGTGCAAACCATGAACTTACTGTATCTACACTGTGTTTGTTAAGCTCATAGTCTTTAGTGACATCACTGTTTGACCTCTTTAAACAATCTCTCCATGACTCAAATCTTGCGCTCAAAGGTCTACATGGCACGGAACTGACACTCAGTATGTAATATATATTTAAAAAAAAAAAAGTAGTTCACATTATGAAAAAGTATATTTTGTTTAATGTCATGCAGCCCATTACTCTTCATTATTTTTCATTATTTACATCATATATGTAAAGTGCCTTGGGGCAAGCGCTATTCAAGAATAAACTGAATTGAATTGAATAGAACTGAATATTCTTATACAACCACTTCAACAAAGAAAGCAAAAAGCTGATTATTTGAATCAGATGTTTTAAAGTAGTTGGTCCACAATTTTGCTTCAATTCAACTGATAAAACAGAGACATCTGGGTTTCCCAGAGGACTGCTGTAGGAACATGGAGATACAAACCTGAAGGCAAAGCTACTTCAGGAACAGGGTTAAGAACCACTCTAAAGGGCAGGCCAAAATGAAATTGAAGGCTTTCGAAGAAATGTATAATGATGGAGGATTCCAAGGTTGACAAGTTAAAACAGAAATAAAACATCTAAAAAGGTTGAACCTCAACCTCCAATAACCTATTCATTAAGTTTGTATGCACCTGGTCAAATTATTTGTTTTTAGTGCATAAACCTTTTGGAATATGTGTTATGTTATTTTGTTTTGTGTATGTAACAGTCCTATTTACATTTGAACACCCCAAGTTGTTATTATTATTATTATTATAATAAACAAGTGAAAAAAGAACATAGTCATGCAGTGACAGGTTTTCAAAGCCCCCACCCACTCACCTTCTTCTTAGCTGAATGCTGCAGAAGCTCAGTGATCTGCACCTTGTCCTGCTGCAGCCTCCTCTTCATCAGCTTGGAGCAATTCACATTGACTGCTTCCAGAATGTGGGAGGCGTTGTAGTCCACAAAAGGTCGGCTGTCAATCAGGAGCACGCGGTCCAGTCCCCCCTCTAGCAAGGTCACCAGACCTTCAGGCCCAATGACTCTGACTGAGGCCAGGGTCGCTGCCCCAGCAGGCTCTGCCATATCCACCACCTCTCTCTCCCTAGGTTACCTTCAGTTTCCTCCCCTCTTCCTCCTCACTCCCTCCTCCACCACCTCCTTCTCCTCCTGGTGGTCCCGTGGGACTGGAGGTCCGGAGAAGTGACACAGCCAGTCAGCAAGGGCCCTCAGGAGAAGAACGACCCCATTGTGGTGGTAAGCGATGATGTCACCCTTGTGGCGTTCGGCTGGCGGGCCCAGCGCCCAGCCCAACAAAAATAGTGAAAAAGAGTGTGAAAAAAAGAGAGGAACAGAAAGGAAAAGGGGTCCTGAATGAGCAAAAAGTAACTGGTGGGTGGGCACTGTCCACTGTTTGTATGTTTTTAAAAATGAAGTTTATAGAAACAGGTTACAAAGTACTAGTGTTAATTGGGGCACTGATGTCCCTATATGTATGTATTAAAGCTTGTGAGAGTATGTATGCTGTAATGGGGTGTCGCTGCCAAATAGTGTGTTCACTTAATCCCACTTCCAGAAGGCTTGAGGAGGCGGCTGGCCTGTGTTTTGGGGGTTTGCCGGGGACAGGAGAGTGTGGGCCTTTCTTTCACACCATTGCGGGAGCACAACAAAAGAGGGCTTTTCTCCTGGGCCACAGCACCATTACGTCATCCTTCTTCCCGCTCCTTGTCTTCATGCTCAAGCAGTTATCTGGCTGTGGAGAGAATAAAGCCAGGGTGAGTTATTTGACCACTTGAGACTCACACAGATGTGACTGACCTTGTTATGGAAAGTGTGCGGTTACAGTTGGACATTTTTTGGTTTTGGCCTGAATGCTAGACATCTCTTTAGAGGCTTGTAGGATGATTGCATACATTTCCCCTTACACATCACACTGAAAAGAGGGTCTATAATCTTTCCATTAGGGCTGCCACAGTTATATTAGTAACTGAGTAGCCAAATTATTATTTTTACATTTTAGTTTGTTCTCTTTAACCTTTTGTACCATAGCACTCACTGGCTTGGTCAGTGTAAGTGAGGGAGTAAGAATTTAGCAGGAAACACAGATTTAAGAGGCTAGCTAAGTGGCTTAGATTATTGTCCTTATAAATCAACACAAAACTATCAATTACTGAAATAACAGACACAATCATGCTTACATAAAAAGATTTATTGCCTGCTGTGCTTTGACCTCGCAATGACAAGGGTTGTCACTTTCACTTTGTTAGTCTAACATTTTAACTTGCTCATCAGAACAGATTCTTAAAACCTCTGTGTTCCTAAACATTTGAAGGGCAGTATAGAGGACAAAAAAAATTTCTATCTAGCAGAAAGGAGCGAGATTAAAAATGAAAAAAGAGACGTGCTTGTTTTGAGAACTTTGATACGTGTGAAATGTATGATTTCAGGAATGCTGCCTTCCTATTGATGATGTAGGTGGCACTCACTGAGTACAGCATTGGGGAAACTCCCTCAGCACTGTAAAAACCCTTTATTCTCCTTGGTACTGGTGTGAAAAAAAAAATCCCCACCGCCAAGTTCCCCCTTCCAACAAGGCCCACACACAAAGACAATAAAACAAATTGTGCAGTAGGCACATGCCAAGACAAACTATCAAACCAGAGAAGCATTGGGCTTGGTTTGCTTCCAGGCACTTGGATACAACACCTGCCAACAGCCACTAGTGTTGGGCAAGAGTGCTTGCTTAGTCTGGGAGTCTCTTCTTCTCTCAGTCTCAGAATTCCAAATTCCACTGATACTAATTATCTGCTGTAAATGATGAGGTGTATGTGAAAAATGGCTGAATGACTTTGGAAGGAAGTTTAATCAAGGATACTGACTGGTTATTTATTTATGCTCTACAGTACCCTCCAACAGTATTTCCAGTATGGATTTAGAAATCAGATTTTCAGCTTCTTTTTTTCCCCCTGGTACTTTTATCCAGATATGATCATTTAAATAACAAAGAACTTTTTGAAACCGACCACCAACTTTTGTTAAAGTGAACAAGTGTTGGAACAGATAGTTTTTTAAATGAAATTAAAGCAAATGACACTTAAAATTTGGTTGTGTATCCCTTGCGTGCAATAACAGCATCATTCCTATGACTCAATGACCTCATCAAATTGCTGGTTTCTTCTGGGTTTATGACTTTCCAAGTTTGTGTCACAGCATTTTTCAGTAGTTTTTTGCTTTGGGAAGGCCTATAACTTTCCATTTGTTAACATTGTAGTGTGGTTTGGATCACTGTTTTGCTGCATGCTAAAATTCCTCCTAGTTTGGATGCATTCCTCTCTAAATTGTTTCTGTAGCCGTCTGCAGAATTAATTTTACTGCTCCTTTTGTGAGTTACATCATCAATATAGATTATGGAACCTTTTCCAGAAGCAGCCATGCAAACCCAAGCCATGATACTACCAGTGGACTATGCCCAATGCATGTGAAATATTTTTAATTGATTTTCCTTCTTCTCTCAACTTCACAATGGCTACCTTCATGTTGGTTTTCCCATTTAAACAATAATTGCAGTTTTCACTGGTGAAAGCTTCTATTGACAGTATATATACGAAGAGCTATTTTAAATTTAAACAATCAGTCTAACAGCTGTTTAACAACAAACACCTATCAGTCGCTCTGGTTCCAATACTTTTGCTCATTTTATAAACTGGGAGTTCAAGTACAAAAGTGCTATGTTCTGTGGGATTTAATGTGCAGATGTAAAATCAAGGAATTAAAAGCTGAATATTTAGTCTCATTATCTTCTTTTGACCTCAAACCCAAATGTATCAAGTGCATGGCAAATAAACTGGCTTACTCTTAGAGGTTTTTTGAACTGGACTGCACTGTAGGCTAAGAGTCCATATACTTTGTAACAAGTGTATACTTAAACCAGTTTGACTACATGAATAATGTAGGACACTTGTTTCAAGTAATATATGGTTTGGTCATCTTCTCACATTCCCACAGCAATGTTCATCAAGATTCATCTTGACCTCTCTAGTTCCTGTAATACTGTCATTTTTTTTTGCATTTAAACTTGCAGCAAGAGCCATCCAGACTAAAATAAGGCCTCCATGTAAATACACAATACCTTCATTTTGCTTGTTCATCATCTTGTCAGAATAAAATACACTATATAATATATCACTTGCTTAATCATGTGAACCTGTTTCTTCACTGGTTCATATATGCACAAGATGATCAGACCTTTGCATAGTACTTTGTATTTTATATATATAAGAAATGAATGCTGTTTGATTCAAACAAACAAGAGCTTTTACTGCAGTTTTGGTAGATTTACAGCAAATTGGTAGACAATTTCCTATATCAATTTTATGTAAAGCAAATAGGCAACACTGTAGTAATGACATTTTGACTAGCTACATGTGTTAAAACATACCAGAATAAATGTAACTGTCAAAACTGCCTCATGAGACTGAAAAATAACACTACAGTAGATATTCCCCATGTCCATCACGTCTTTTGGCTGACCACAAAGAAGTCTCCTGTTATTTAGTAGCACCAAAATGTGACATAGTTTTAAGATATAAAAAATAAGTATGATATTATAACAAAATAATGATTACTTAATCTTTATAACAAAAAGGTGAATATTTAACTTCAAAAACAAACCTAAGCATTCATAACAAACAACCATCCCTGAAAAAAATAACAAATAAATATGGCAAATAACAAGCCATATTTATGGAAGGTTAGAGGAATACTACATTTTAAATGGTATCATATGATGAATTGTCAATGACCATTCCATTCAAAAATATGTTTTGCTGAGGCATAATGCATAGCAAATTGTTTTACAATACAAATACACCCTGTTATATAATGATAACAAACTTGTATAACCTTCAACCTGTTGTGTTGTATAGAAGTTTCATAAAACAATTAGGTGTTATAGTACTCTGACATATCCTTCAAAATGTGTTTGTACATATTGGCCCGTACCAATGCTACAAAACAAAAACAGAGTTTAAATCCAGTGAATATACTAAAGTTCAATACCCATTCAGTTGCTTATTTATTTATTAACACCATAGAAAGCTTTATATTTCATGTTGAAAGTGCTCATAAAAGTAGTCTAGTTATTTGGCCCAAAAACTGTGACCTTAACATGGTTATCTCCTCTACATGGAGTTAATTTTCATTACCTATAGAGGGAGAAACAACAACATTTTGTCCTTCTACTTTGAATTGAAATACAAGCATTTATAATAAGGGTGACAATTTGTTATTCAGCTAGAAATAATGCACAATTTGAAGGCAAATTTAATGCATTATTTTTCAGAATAAAGGCCTTGTGCATCTCATCATAATACCTTCTGAAAACATGTCACACAAGCTGAACATGTCAAAGAACGTTCACACAAAACAAGAAGAACACGATCAACAGCTCCAGGGCTATCACATTAAGATGTTTAATCTGGGGGTGGTGGTGGTCAAGTGGTAGGGTACTTGCCTATGGACCTATGGCTCAAGAGGTCCCAGGTTCGAATCACACCTCTGGCACTACCACCACTAAGTCCCTGAGCAAGACCCTTAACCCTGAGTTGCTTCAGGGGGACTGTCCCTGTAATTAGGACATGGAAGTCACTCTGGATAAGAGTGTCTGCTAAATGCCGTAAATGTTTACCTTTTCTAATTTAGTTACAGCAAAGTTATTATCATTTAATGGTCAAACAACCCAAAGGGTTTCCATTACATAGTGAAAGGCCTTATCTGTGGATAGGAGGCAACATTTTTAAATATGGCAGTATGAAACTAACAGAGAAAGTGGCCAGTGCTGTTCTGCTGAACTCTGTGCCTTTTCACTGTGCTGGGAGGAAGTTGCCTTCATAATTCAGAATCCCTGACCTTCCTCTGCTTCCTCTGTTTACAAAGACAGAAATGAATACAAAATGTGCTTTTGAAAAGTATCAAAGTTATGTGGACCTGGCAAAGGTTTTCATTGGCCTGACTGAAGACCCAGCCTGGCTTGCAGAGATAGCAACCACAACTGGACTTTGCACCATAAACTGACATCACACTACAGCAAGATCAACGGGTATGAAAATTTTAATCTAAAAAGACTCAAAGCAGCACAGAGCACAAGCTCTAAAGTCCATTCTGACCAGTGTGTTATTCTGGAAAGGTCAAGGAGACATGTAAACATCATGCAGAAATGTTTTAAATGTTAACTGTACTGTATAAGGTTGTACGGTTATATGAATTGCATTTTTTTTTTTATCTAACAGAACACTATTTATCAAACTGAACACAAAGATTAACTGTGGTCTCCCACTTTTACGTGGGGGGATTTTTTAATTCCTTCAGCACATAATTGCTGAAAACAGTTTATGACATGTTACAATTTCCTATCAACACGATTCCCAACCACAACAAACACAATTTCAAAGACATGGCCTCTACATGTGCTGCACTTGCCAGATGGTAATAACAGCTCCCCAACAGAACAGCAGCAGGTTAGGTTTTGCTATGAAGACATCATAATTTCTTCTGCTCATTTTTGGCTGTTAACCCAAAAAACCAAGCCTAGTTCAAGTTATTTGGTATACTGATAGTGAAAAAAGAAAAACTAGCATGACTAAAATGGAAGGAATCCATAGACCTAAATCCAGTGCCACATGACATTTAGCTTTTATAGCCTCCACTGCAAGGTGAGAGTTGGGGATTGAATCTGTGTGCAATATGTGTGGTTATGAAACAAAATTCCTGTTCAAATGATCTTTTGTTAATTTGCTAAGTGAATAAGTTTACACACACATACACATATATACATACACACACACATATATTATATATATATATACATACATATACACAAAGTACTGTGCAAAAGTTTTAGGCAGGTGTGAAAAAATGCTGTAAACAAAGAATGCTTTCAAAAATGGAAGAGTTAATCATTTATTTTCATCAATCAATAAAATGCAGTGAATGAACAAAAGAGAAATCTAAATCAAATCAATATTTGGTGTTACTCCCTTTTGCCTTCAAAACAGCATAAATTCTTCTAGGTACACTTGCACACAGTTTTTGAAGGAACTCGGCTGGTAGGTTGTTCCAAACATGACTGCGTTTCAACCTACGTGTAACATCGATGATCATTAGCACCTGTTTGGTAAAATTGGTTGATCATACACCTGACTATAATCCTACAAAATCCCTGACTTTGTGCAAGTGTAAGAGTTGATGCTGGTTTGAAGGCAAAAGGTAGTAACACCAACTATTGATTTAGATTTGTCTTTTGTTCGCTCACTTTGCATTTTGTAAATTGATAAAAATAAACAATCATTATTTATATTTCTGAAAGCATTCTTTGTTTACAGCATTTTTTCACACCTGCCTAAAACCTCTGCACAGAGACAGACAGACAGACACACACACACACACACACCCCAATATAACTTTTTAGGTATAATTTAGTGCACATATTTGTGTGTTTGCTTTATTTACCTGTTTAAATTTAACATAGTGGGGAAAATAAAGTAAGTATGTTCCCTAACCTTTGCACAGGACAGAGTTTGTAATTTTTCAAAGTTTAATAAAAAGAGGATTCTCTGAGGATTAACTTTTCACTTGAAATGTCATTTAACCAGGGGTGCCCACTCATTTGCATGAAAACTCTTCCTGCCATGGCAGCCTGCCCAAATGTCCACAATTTTAGAAATAGGATGAACCATTGTTCTTGACCCTTAGTCTAAATCTTTGTCTAAACTGGCTATATTAGTGAAAATGAAGAACTTGCATCATTTGTTCTTTGTGGTCATTTTAGCAGGGAACACTTTTTTTACGATTCCTTCTATAGTGTGGTCTCTTTAGGATCATGTGCCTCAAGCTTAAAAGGCTTATGAGGTAATAAGGAAAATGTTAAAAAGGCGTTGCCATTAAGCGCACAATGCAACTGGTCATAAAATGCAAATTTAAAATTAACCAAGGCTTTTTAACTGAGGCTCACCAAAACAAAACATGTGAATAAACAATACTACACTTCTCCTATGAACACAAAAGGTGCGCATGATGAAAAAGTCACAGTGCTGTTCCACAATGCTGTATTCTCTGATACCTTGCAAATACAGTACTGTGCAAAAGTTTTAGGCAGGTGTGAAAAAATGCTGTAAACAAAGAATGCTTTCAGAAATATAAATAATGATTGTTTACTTTTATCAATTTACAAAATGCAAAGTGAGTGAACGCAAGAAAAATCTAAATTAATATTTGGTGTTACTACTTTTTGCCTTCAAACCAGCATCAACTCTTATAGGTACACTTGCACAAAGTCAGGGATTTTGTAGGATTGTAGTCAGGTGTATGATCAACCAATTTTACCAAACAGGTGCTAATGATCATCAATGTCACACGTAGGTTGAAACACAGTCATGTTT
>CM029392.1:438894-596152 GCA_017165825.1 Hepsetus odoe
ATATATATATATATATATATATATATATATATATATATATATCTCCAAAATGTTTTATTTGAATGTTTTAACCTTTTACATTTTTTCTAATAAATGTGAACCTTGGTTGCTGTTGGAAGTGTTGGCTGAACAACTGTAGGCTGCAGTGCTGTGTAATAAGGCCCGAGAGCAGACAAAAGGGGTTTTCATATTGTAGCAATTAATGTGCATGGTTAACTCACACTGTTCTACTGAAATGAAAGGCTGGAATCTCTGTAATTGTAAGGAGACATTAGGCTCAGCGGTCAGCTGAGAACTCAGACTGACCAGCAAAGTGGCTCAACGGATAGAGTGTTATACCATTAGTGTGTTATTACTGGCAGGTGGAGCTTGTCTTTTTATTTTTAGACTGGCTAAAAAGCGAACTGTTAAAGTCATGATGTTTCATGTACAACTTTGCAAACCAACGGAAACATCACACTCTGGGCTTTTCTGTTTACAACACAGGCATCAATTTTCAAAGTTAACATTCATAAAACTATGTTCTTAAATACCAGCTATACAGTCCGGCGTTTCATGTATTTTTTTCCCTCTGATCTCGCTCAGACTACACGTGCTTCGGAATAAAACGCCAATTCCCAGAATGCATTGCGCACAGGGGGCGTGAATAAAAACAAAAAGCGTCTGGGCGGAAACGATGCTAAAAACATTAGCTGAACTCAGGCTTCCGTACGAGGATCTCGCTGAGGAGTTCAGAGAAGGTATAGCGTGAAACCTGCGCTTTATAAAACTCACGGGGTTGTCTAGACGGAAAGAAACTGCCTAAAAGATATCTAAAGCTAATAAAGTTACTGGCGTTGTCTGTAGAGAGTTGGTTAGCAAACAAGCTAGCTAGCTGTCTGGCTTCCCAAGAGTCATCCAAAATGGATGACAGCAAGGTAAGCGAAACCAACTAAAGCTGAGTCACATTTCTGCCAGTAAACCAGTGTTATGTTTTCGTTGCATGCCTTGTTTTTGTTTATGGTGGTATTGTCTATGCTAAGCTGAGCCAACGTGATATCGCTCCTACGAGTCCTGCTCGTTCGCCGTCTGAAGTCACTAGAAGTTTCTTGATGGGGTTGCACAAACAGTCCACATAATGAATCTCTACGTGCAGATGTTTTTCATAGTGCCCATTTATGACTAGTATCATAGCTATCAAATGAACTAAGCTGGTGCCTCAATATGAAAAGTATTTAAAATGATGATGTTTGTCTGATCCATTCTAACATGACCGTGTCCTTCTAACGCTCCATGGAGCGACTTGGCTAACGTTTCTTTAATGGTTAACCTCCTTAATATAGGTTAATGATTCTCCTTCCTAGATGGTTGGTGGAAAAATCAAGAAGCCAGGGAAGCGTGGCCGTAAACCTGCGAAGATTGACCTGAAGGCAAAGCTGGAACGAAGTAGACAGAGTGCCAGGGAATGTAGGGCCAGGAAGAAACTCCGCTACCAGTATCTGGAGGAACTGGTGTCCAGCAAGGAGAGAGCCATTTGTGCTCTAAGAGAGGAACTGGAGATGGTGGGTTTTTAACAACTTAGTACATTTTTAGAGGTCCACTCAATGAAGTTACACCATTTTTAAAATAACAAGTAATGCATATTTTACACTAATAGTATTAAATTATTAAAATGTAAACAATGTAATTCAGAGTTTTGTGAAAAAGTCAAAGCTTTTCACAATGGTGATGATATGAGCCAGATACCTTTAGTACATAGTGCTTCTAAACATGCTTTCACAATAAATGTTGCTTTGGCAACATGTAACCTGTTACCTGAGCATTGTTTATATTTTGAGAAGGTATTGAACTAAAATATACTGTGGCACAAGTAATGTGTTGTTTAAACTTTAATTTTTTTCAGATTTACTTATGTTTTGCAATGTTCCAAATTATATTTATCTAAAAAATAACAATATATGTCCGCTTCTTGTTTTGCACAGTAGATGAAATAGCTATATAAGCATTGTGGACCTTATAACCCCCGGTTTCTGTCACCAATACTGGGGGGGGGGAAAAAAAACCTGTGTCTCCACAATTCACTGTTTTACATCAAACCACACGCAATGAATCAGTAATTCTTTCTAGCATATTCAGACATATTAAATTAGTAGTTCTTAAATCCTGTTCAGGGCTCCCCAGACTCACGACATATGGGAATAAAATAAACATCTAGCTGGGCTCTCAGGACCAACTGGAAAACCACTGCGTTAAATGATCCAATATGTTTTTAAAGTCTGTAAACACTTAAAAAAAATAAAAATAAATAAATAATGTTTTTTTTTTTACTTATAGTACAAGCAGTGGTGCTCTGCCATGGACCAGGGGAAAATCCCATCAGAAATCAAGGCTCTGTTAACAGGCGACGATCAGAAAATCCCTCAAAGCACCAGCACCAAAACCCCCAGAAATGGCAAGTACAACTCAACAACAGGTATAAGCCAAAGTAAATCAGCTTAGGGGAAGTTCAGATGCTTGTTTTCACATGCTCTCCATGTCTTGGAGTGGACAAGATATCAGAGGAATTGTATAGAGTTGAAATGAGTCAAACTCACTTTATATGAAGGTACAGTGCAACAGTCACATAAACTGATCCAGAATGTGCTAATTCTGTTTGGTTTGGAGAAGAACACTAAGTTTTTTGAAAATACACAGTATTGTTTTTGTACTGCACATACCTAGCAGATATGTAGTTATCCCAGAGTCAGTGAATCTTAAATTCCATCCATAAATCCATAAATTCCTGGCATGGTCCGCAGGTTTTTATTAAGCAGATGCACATCTAACCTTTTGTAAAAGGGTTTGTTACAACTGATCAGGTGTGCTCTTATGTTGTTTAAATCAACAGCAGCAGTCAAACTGGGGCTTTGCAAATAAGAATGAACACACTTCATGTATTTTCTGTTTTTTATCTCTGGTAGAACAATGTAAAAACTGTCAGGATGATTTCAGGTGAAGAAAATGAGAGAAAGTGTTTGATAAATTCTTCCAGAATCATAAAGCGTGAAAGAATGACACAAAAGGTTATTGGTACATGGCCAACCATCATGTGCAATAAATCACAAATTCCGTAAACCCTTCAAAGAAAAGAATAGTCACACACTTTGAATGTTGCCAAAATTATTTAGCTTCTTTGCTCTGAGCACTTTAAGGAATTGTGAAGATTTGCATAGCACAGGTTAAAGCTTATTTTTTTTCTTTATTTTTTAAGGGGTGGGACAAAGTACTGGGTAGGGATATATTTTTGGATGTATTTATTTCAGAACCAGAAAGCACTTTTCACTTTTCATTTTGCCTTGAATCAACTTGTATAGTGGTCCAAATGATAATTTTCTTGAGAAATGGCTTTTGCTTTTCTTGGTTACATTCTTAGGGAAATCCTTCCAGTATCATTTCCTTTTGTGACCCTTGTCATCCACCACATTTAAGACAGTTTAAGTTATAAGTCATTGTTTTCCCCAAAGTTTCTATTTTTTGTTAACTTTGCATTAACAATCATGTATTTTGTAATAGCATTGATTACAAAAATGTTTGACTTTACCCTGTTTTTAACTTGCCAGTCATTGAGCTGTACAGTAGCGAGTAAAATAAATGATGAACTGTATTATTTCACCCCAATATTGGAAAAAAAATACCATAATATTCAGCATGGACAGTGCACTGCAGTAAACATTGGAGGATTATTTATTTGTTGCATGTCAAGCAAACAAATGCAAAAGTATAGTTGTGGTACTTAAAACATCATACCAGATTTAAAAAAAAAAATTGTCACTTATGAATGAGAATGAAGGCTTTAAAATTTATTAAATATTCAGAAAAATACATAAACAACACTCTTTTAGTGCCACAAAAATATTTTTGGAAAGATGTGAATATTAAAAATATGTGATACATTCTAAAGAATTTAATGGAAAAAAAGTTCTTTATCAAATTATAGGTTTTGCAAAGGAAATTTATGTGGAGGTTCTTTATGCTCACACCACATTGACAAAAATGATTCTTTTAAAGACCATAAGTTCTGTTGCATCTCCCAAAGAATACTTTCACCTTTATTTTTTTGATTGTACTGTTCAGCACAAAATCAAGTTGCACTCTTGCAAAATGAAAAAAGCTTAATGACTTGGCCAATCATTTGAATTTTTTTTGTTTGTTTGTTTTTTTTTTTTTTGTTTGTTTCCCCCTCCCCAAAGTTCCTGCCAGGCCATTTTCATTAGTTTGATTTTATTTAGCATACAAATGTATGTTTTTATATTTATATCTAAAGCCTGTGTAGATATGTTGGAAGAAGTGATTTGTACAATATCTATAATAATGTAGGTCTGCAACTGCTTTGTCATAATAAAATTTGTATAATAACAACTAAGATGGTGTATGGATGTGCTTCTTTTCTCTGGTTAGGTTGTTTGTTCATTATATTAAAAAAAAATGTACAAATAGCTTTTAATTTGGCCTGTCACAGTTATTGTATAATTATTATTTTCCATTTTTTTAATTTCATAAACTTATTTTTGGGTTTGACTACAAGCTATTGTACAAACTATTGGGTTTGACAAATCTAAACAAAAAAGCAGTTAAAAGATCTTGATACATAGTAAAGATCATACTATAATAAAAGTTTTTAAGTATTCTGCAGTCATGTGCAATAAATCACAAATTCCGTAAACCCTTCAAAGAAAAGAATAAAGTCACACACTTTGAATGTTGGCAAAATTATTTAGCTTTGCTCTGAGCACTTTAGGGAATTGTGAAGATTTGCATAGCACAGGTTAAAGCTCTTTTTTTTTTTTTTTCTTTATTTTTTAAGTGGTGGGACCAAGTACTGGGTAGGGATTTGGATGTACTGGTTTGTTTGGATGTATTTATTTGAGAACCAGAAAGCACTATTCACTTTTCATTTTGTCTAAGGGTGGCGGTTGTCTAGTGGTAGGGTATTTGCCTACGGACCTGTGGACCTCTGGTCCCTGGTTCGAATCCCACCTCTGGCACTACCACCACTGGATCCCTGAGCAAGACCCTTAACCCTCCAGGGGGACTGTCTCTGTAATTAGGACATGTAAGTTGCTCTGGATAAGAGAAGAGCATCTGCTAAATGCTGTAAATGTCTTGAATCAACCTGTATAGTGGTCCTGTCAGCACTTGGGGTGTTTTGTTTCTGTTTTATTCTCAGTAGAGAGTGCTCTGTTCTGATGGAGCACACCTGAGCTCATATGACACAGGTGTGCTACATTGAGGCTGATTACTTAAGCCTCAATGAGTCAGAACAGAGCGCGGCTCATTCACGTTACTTCTGTTATCGTTACGGGTGCTTTTGTGTCTGATGTATTCCAGTTTTGTGTCTGGATTTTGGTTCTAATTTTGTTCTTGGTCCAGTTTCTGTTCAATAAAAGTACCTCAAAAATCTCTGGCTCAACGATGACGTCCTTTCACGGTCCCCGCCACCGTGACAGAAATGAGCCGCCAAAATCGGGACGTCGTGAGCCTTGAGAAGTGGTGTGTGGAGCACAAGTGGGCAATGGAAGCCATGATTGAGGACCTCAGAGCAGCGCTGCCATTGTGGCAGCCGGGGCGTCGCGAGCGGAGCGTCGGAGTACAGCGAGTAACCGCCACTGAGCTCTGGACCTGCTGTGTCACTCAATCCAGCTCGCTCCCTCTCTGGAGGCCAAAAAACGGCTGGAGGGGAACGGCCAAACTGAGATGGCTGTACTAGCTGTTATGTAGGTAATGTTAATGGGGCGGTCCCTCGAGGAAGAGGCTTCGTTCGCGCCCCTTTCTTTACCGGCTCTTGCTCCCCACCAACCGCAACGCTGGATATCGGTGGAACCCGCCACCTGCACCAATCACAGCCGTCCGCCCGTGGAGATAGCACTGTGCACCAATTGCGGCGAAAAAATGGCAGAGACCCAGCCCTATGTGAAACACTGCGAAAAAATGGCGGAGACCCCATCCTCCGGGAAACAAAGAAAGAAAACGGCAAAGAAAGCCGTCCATAACGCGAAAAGCAGGTGCAAGCACCCGGCGCGGTGCCCAAACCCAGCTCCACTAACCCGTCTGCCACGCAGAGGGCAACAGAGGAGCCGTTCCAGGTTAGAGAAATAACTTAGAGAATTCAGGAATTAGAACATGAGCTACAGGAATCTCAGAAGGTCTGGCTGTCTATTCTGGGTGCCGAAAAACAGACCAAAAATGTTTTTGTCGAGCAGCTCCAGGAAATGGAGGCTGAGCTCCTCACCAAGGATCTGGAAATTTGTACACGGAATCAGGATCTGGACGCCTTGAATGCAAAGTGTAAGAGATTGGAGGATGAAAACGCCTCTCTTCAGGCCATGAATCACCAGCTGCAGGTGAGCAACCAGTTTCAGGTACATTCCCTTGAGGAGGAACTAGCTACAGTAAATGGGGAACTTCAGGAAAAGCAGGCTGGGTACCTAGAGCACGAGAAAGTCTAAGGATCTCAGTGAACAGAGTTTGGCTAACCGAAAGCTTGAACAGCACTCAGGAGGACTTCAAGGCTGAGTCAGAAAGACTCAGACAGGCCAACATGAAGCACAGTGCACTTCTCACAGGCATTCACCAACGAGATGATGAGATCAAACAACAGAGGGAGTTGCTGACAAAGTTCAACCAACAGCTAGCAGAGAGCAAGACCTCTGTTCTGCAGATAACCAGCTCAGCCACCCATGAAAGACTGAAACACCAAGAAAAGCTCACCACTCTGCTTTCTCAACTTGAGGAGACCAAAGGACTCTTGTCTCTTTGCCAGAGTTACATTGCAACCAAGGAAAGGGAGAGAGAGGTTTTAGCTCAAGACAATGGTGAGCTTCGAGTAGAAGTCAGTGGACTCATGCAGGAGCTGAAGCAGGTGCAAGGCAACAATGCCGCTCTGCAGGCAGAACTGGAAAAAGCCAGGAGGGAGACCAGTAAACCCACTGAGCTGCAAGACCCACCCAGAGAGTATGGTCAAGGAGGGCAGGTAATGCACAGTTTTGTATGTTTGATTATGGACAAAAAACTCAGTATTCGCTGTGTTTCTGAGAACCTGGACTCCATGAGATTCACCCTGCAGGTACCTAGGGCAGAGTGTCACAGGGCCAAGAAAGATTCTTCCATGTTTAGTTCTTTTTAAGACTCTTTCAGGCCAAGGTTTTCCAGTGGGTCGGACCATTCCTCATGGGACCCCAGTGGCGAGTCGGGGAGAGCAACAAGGAAGTTCCATGCAACCAATTGGTCAGCAGAGATACCCATAACAATTAGGCCTCTTCTGAAATCACTTGCATTGATTACTGATTCGGAACACAGGCAGAGAAAGCCTCTGGTGGAGATCCTGTCCACAGATACTTCAGGTGAGAATATAAACTTGTATCGTAAAAGAGAATTTAAGTTTCCCTCCACATTCCCAGTATAGAGAAGGGAAGCAAGGACTATTCAGAATCCCCTGACCTCTGCTGAAACCTATTGGCCAACTAGGCGAGGACATCTTAGTGAACCTGTTCTGAACATACCCGTACATATTGCTGGAACTGACACTGTATATTCCTTCCGCACAGTCAAAGTTACAGAACCAGACAACCACATCAAGGAATGTGACTCCCAGTCTGGTTCATCATAAGCCACTTCCATCTATTACCTCAGGCATCATTTCTGGAACAGACTGCCCTTCACGGATCTCTTCCCTTGTTTTAGTGAATTCAGTACGTAAAGTCACAGAAATTGAGTCTAGTTCCTCAGAGGTATTCAATTCCCTTGACCTGAGCCTTTCAGAGAATGATCCAGAGGAGGAGTGCTTCAGAAGCTTTGTGGATGACAATCCAGCAGCCCAACCTGATGTGCCTTTGGAGGACCCACAGATACCAGAGGCTCCGGAATTAGTCTCAGAGGAGAGGAGTAACCCAGGTTGCCAAATGTAAGGTCAGTAAAAGCAAAGCACAAGTTATCCTGCCTTTCAGAGATGGAAGCACACAGTTACCCAGGCCTCCCAAAAGCCAGCAGTGCCAGAGGAGAGCAACAGCGTTGACTGCAGCAGTGGAAGGATACCTTTCCTTTATTGCAACCATGATTCAAGAAAAAAAAAGATCACATAAGTGACCAGATATTATTTTGGCGGTTGAGCATTTTTAACACAGCCATGAGGTTTATGTGGAAGTAGCAATTAAGTTGACTTGCACAGGAATAAGTGCATCGCTTCAGTGTTGTGTTTTTGCTCCCTTTTTACAAATTGATAGCATACAGGGTTCCTGACTACACCTACTCCTTTAACTGTAAGGGTATATACAGTATTATGCAAAGTCTTGACCAATCCCTCATTTCTTTATATTTTGTGAAATTTATATTGTATACTCTGTGAAATTGATTCAATAAAAAAATGGGTAAATGTTTTACTGTGACAGGCTACAATGTACCTAAAGATACTAGGTTCTAGATAAAGAGGTTCCAACCACTCAGCATTAGGCTTCAGCAAGAAGCAAACTTTGAAGATGCTGTCACTGGTGTGGTTCTATCAAATGAATGTCTTAAACTGGGGAACATAACTGTTCCACATTCTTTTGCTTTAACTCCATACACCCTGTATTGACATCAAACTCTCTATTATATACTTTTGTTTAACATACTAAAGTATGTTAAAGTGAAATGCCCTTTCTCCTGGGAAAGAGAATGCAGTGTATCTGGAACTAAGGACCATGTTGTAACTTTGAGGAAACATTTACATGGTTTGTACCATGAGGGACTACAATTTACTTAGTGTAGTGTAGGCTTACGTTATGCTTTAAGTGGTTTTATACTACCATACATAAATTATATTTAGTTTTTTTAGTTTAGCACTAATTGGTCAGCAGAGATACCCATAACAATTAGGCCTCTAGTTTTTCTTCGTAATGTGACACAGATTTATAGTCATTTAGCAGATATTTTTATCCAAATTGACTTACAGGTGAGGAACAGCATTCAAGCTACAGTGCAGAAGAACGTAATGACTGAGAGGAGTATAAGGCTGTATGATGGAGCTTAAATAGCTGGTAGCAGATGCGGAAATCACACTGTAGGCAGTGTATTGAATTTGAATTTGGCAGCCAAAAGTCAGTGAGACTTGTGGGTATAGTTTAGGATACAGCTCTTACTCTGAGCGATAAAAATCATCATAAATATGGAGTTATCTAAATAAAGATAAATGCTCTCGGCTACTCAATTAATAACAGACCTGCTGCTGTCTGACATGGCTGCCTGTAGAAGGTTTTTTCTTTTTGTAGTTTCTCTTAAACTGCACAAAATAGTTAACAGTATGCTTTAGATTCAAACAAGAAGTAGTTTTAACTCTTTAACAATCTCCTATTAAATAGTAATTATCTGTCTGCCATTTACTGATTTTCAAGGAAGGTTTTACTATGATATGGGACAATATAAAATGAGCCTGCATTTGATATATGCCCACATTCTTTATTTGTTGCTCACCAAGCATAGTTTTGCAAACACAGCTGTGGACATTAGAAATAAGATGTTCTGTACAGATAGTAACACTCCGTGGTATTATACATGAGCATCACAGCAGCAGTAGAATCACAAACATGTCCACCATCTGTTGGTGTTTAGCCATTTGACATTTAATGAATGCGTTTGACCTGGAGCCTAAACGAACAAGCCCTTGCAGTTCAAACCAAACTCTAGACAACAAATCTAGACTGCATGTACATAGAAAGGACACAAGCTCTCAGTTTTTTAAAAACTAAGATCACCCAACATGGCAGTTTTGCATCATGGCATGGCATGTATAATCACAAGAAACAAAATGCAAGCATTAAAGGTCATTAAACATACTACGGACAGCACAAGGCTTCTACCAAGAACACTCTAGTTCTGCTCTAGGCTGAAGCTCTGCTGCAAGCTGAACCTGGGAACTGGTTAAGCCTAAAGCAAACAACTGGACACATGAGCAAGTTCTGGTAAGATTTTTCTATTGTCATTTTCTGCTTATGTTTATTCACTCAGTATTATCACAGAACAGAAAATACCGTATGACATTTGTGGTTGTGAATGCTAGGCTTGTTCCTCAACGTCACAATTGTGAACCTGAGTTGTTAGTTTTGCCTTGGATGACATGACTGTATTAAACTGCCCCCCTGAATGCCTGGGATTTAAATTTACACAAACGTGTTTGGTGGATTGACACTTATAGGCCATGCCAGTTTTTTCTCTTTTGCTTCTCGGTCAAAAGTGTCATAGACAGAGTCTTTGATCAGAGTCTTGGCTGGCACAGGCAAGTCCACCACCCCCACATAGTTTTTTTTGGCTATTCGTGAACTGGCAGTGATGGTGTATGCGTTGCTTCGGTAGCACTTCATTGACGACATGCAGAAAGTCTCTCTCATCCCTCGTCTGAAGTTGGCATTATACACTGAGTACAGTGTGGGTTTTGAAGCTGTAGAGCTGAATGACATCCAGGTGATTGCTGCAAAGAAGAGTGCCCCCTGCCTACGGGGACCGACAGACTCCTTAGGGTGCCACAGCTGCGCTACATAGAAGGGCATCCAGGTGAGGAGGAACACAGTGTTGAGCATCAGGAACATTTTGATGGTTTTCACTTTAGTTCTGGGGACAATATTCATGGTCCTGCGCACTGTGCGCCCATCTGCACTGATCCTCCAGATGTAGCGCACCACTCTCTGGTAGAAAGACAAAATGAGCAGCGCTGGCAACAGGAATCCAAACAGGAGGTGAACCAGAGCATAGGCGAGGCCTTCCCATGTGTCTGGAATGAAAAAGTCACAGTGCCTTTCTGTTGTTGATGAAGAAGAGCCGTAGAAGAAGAGACATGGTGAGACAAAGGCTGCATCAAAGAGCCAAGAAGCCAGGATCATTCGCTTAGCTTTTTCCCGAGAAACTTTAAAGCTCAGGGGGTACACAATTGTATAAAACCGGTCCACACAGATCGAGAGGAGCACATAAACCTGTACTCCAGGGCACAAATGCTGGATATAACGTACTGCCTTGCAGGCCGCTGCACTCAGTGGCCAGTGTCCAGAAGAGACCTGGAGCAAAATAAATGGAGCACAGCCTAAGCTCAGCAGGAGGTCAGCACAAGCCATAGACACCACAAAGTAATTTGTAGTGGACTGAGTTCTGCGGCTGCGGTGGATGACTAAACACACCAGAGCATTCCCCAGGATTGAGACCAGCCAGAACACTCCTAAAATAAGCCCAAGCACAGTGACCTCTGCAGGGGTAAACTCATAAGAGGCCTGTGTAACGTTAGGTTGGAAAGAAAAAGACAATGTATCCAGATTGCAGATAGGTGTTGGCAAGCTGACTTGGCGCACTGATGAGTTATCCTTCTCAGAATCGTTCTGCATCAAGTATGAGAGGAGGGTTGAGTGCCAGGAGGGCTTCACCACATCCATTGGCAAAGCATACACCATTTTTGTAGCTGTTTCAGATCAGATCTGGAATGTAAACAGACAAATTTCATAAATTATTTTTTTCAAAGACATTTCATTAATATATACTCTAGTAATTCAATCTCTTTTCTTCCCTTCTCCCTGCATTTTCATCACAACCTACCCAAAAGATGTTTTTTTAGATTAAAGTTACTCTGTACTCTCTCTGCTACTCTTTTTTTTATTTGTCAGGCACCTTAACCCCCTTCATCATTAGTCAAGACCCAAAAGGAGCATCTGTGAGCAGTTATTCTTTGGGTGGAGGATCATCAACGCATTAGTGTCACTGTGTGCACGTGTATATGCTGAAGTTGTTAAATACCTCAGTGTCACTGCTGAATTACTAACATAGCATATGCAGTATCAGATGCATTAACTGAACATTAATTGACCAACAGGTTAGAAGTGCTTAATGGGGACAGTAAGTGGAAACAGTAAGAAGGTAGATGATAACCATGTATGTAATAAGCAAGAACTGAGGAGCGAGACTCTACTGGAGCAAACTTGAAAATGAATAAATTCAAATTTAATTCTGCGTTTAAGATTATTTTAAAGCCTTTTTTTTTTCTTTTTTTTTTTAAGAATCAGTCTCCTTGACTTATAATCAATTATTCAATATAGAAACTGATATTGGAAAGAACTACATTGGATGCTGCCTATATGGGTTGATTTATGATTATTTTGTATGCATAACGGCCAGTTCAAGCAACCAAATTCGTTACATACAAGTAAAATTGTATTATTACAAAACTCCCAAAATTTTGTGTCCCTATCACAAGTTTTAGTACCTGCTCATTTTGAGAGTTTTTCATTTTGGTTTCCACAACATTCTGGTTTGCTGACATTCAAGTCAGGATCAGGATCACACACTCACTCAATCACTCACTCTCTCATTATCTCATTATCTCAACCGCTTATCCTGAGTAGGGTCGTGAATGGTGCTGGTGCTGGAGTCTATCCCAACATTCATAGGGCAATGGGCTTTTTGTGCTGTCTTTAAATCCCAAGATATTCTAGGTTGTGTCACAAGGCACGGCCCTTAATCTCCCACTTTCCCATGCTCCACTCTGCTTCAGTGCTCCTTGACTCCGTGTGCATGATAATTAGGCAAGTGGGTATTTTGACCGTATCATTATTTTATGCATATATTCCAGCTCCAAGCTGTATGAAGTTGAATGCTAATTGAATTTAAGCAGATCAGGTGATGCGTATTTGTGTAATGAGGGAAGGTGTGGCCTAAAGAGATCAACACCTATATCAAGGTATGCATAATTATTAGGCAACTTCTTTTCCTCCAAAAAAGATTTGGCCAAAGAAGAGAGAGAACTGACTCTGAAAAGTAAAAAATTGTATAAAGTCTTTCAGAGGCATACAGCACTCTAGAAATGGCTATGATCACAGAACCCTCAAACGGCTTTTTGCAAATAGTTTTTATCTGTCTAGAAGACACATTCTTCAAGCAGTGGTTCAGATAAAAGTCTGTATCTTTCAAGAAGACCATGATTTTTCTGCAGGACAATGTTGTGCTGCTCCAACATATGCATGGAAGTTCTCCAATAAAGGCCTTAAAGATGAAAGAATAATGATATGGCACCCTTCCTAACCTGATCTAAACCTTATTGAGAAACCCTATTGTGGCCCTTTTTAAATGAGAAACAGTGTCTGGGAGGCTGGGGTTGCTGCTGCACAAAAAGCTGATCATCAACAGATCAAGAAACTGACCGACTCCATGAATGGAAGGATGATAACTGTGATGACTGTTACTGAAAAGAAGGGCGGCTGTATTTTACATTTCTACATTTTTTTTAAATGTTAGAAATGTTTATGTGTGATCTTTAAGTTGTTTGTTTATATATTCTCACTTGATGAAACAGAAAATAAACAGGTGAGATGGGAAAATCTTAATTTTTCATTAGATTCTCATTTGGCTGGATTTCATTGGTTCTCTACAATGAAGACTACATCTTAAATGATTTTGTGATTTTCCTTTTCATGATCAATTTTTGGATCTTTCACTTCCCATCATAAATTTTATTTATTTCAATATTTTATTGCTTAACTGACAATGTTTTGTTCTTCTTGCATTTATAGTAGACTAAATAAATTGTACACTCTTAGTATGCCTCCATTTTCCCTAAAGGCACAGGGCAAAATATGTTTCCATGGCAATACAATCCAGGCTGCATCCTGCCTGCAGAATTGTATCACATTAGCCTTTTGTGTGCACTGGATAATATTTCCCACAACAGTTTACTTCCCATTTCGGTCAGGTCCTAAGAAATAAGCTGCAGTAGAACTGTGCACAGGTTGATGATTATGTTTTTCCTGTCTCAGCTGGTTGCAGGTGATTTGGGAATGGAAATGAATGGAGAAATTGTTTAACGAAGTCATACTGGCACACTTCAGTAATGACTTCTGGGACAAGCACCCAGTGCTTCCTTTTATGAATGTACTAAAGCTTATGGAGATGATGTCAGTGCAATTAAGTGGCAAATTCCTGCTGAGCAGTTTCCTTAACTAGAAAGGAGCTTGATGTATTTTAAAGTTTCAAGAAATTGTGTGGAAAAAGTTTTTTTCTTTAATATACAAGCCAGCCATGCCAATAAATATTTAAATACTGGCAAAACATTTCTTTGCTTTCAATGTAAGGGTTTTTTTCTATGGCTGCTCCTGTTTAGGGGTCGCAACAGCGGATCATCAATTTCCATTTCTTCCAGTCCTCTGCATCTTCCTCCTTCAGACTGACCACCTGCATGTTCTCTGTCACCACGTCCATAAACCTCCTTTTTGGTCTTCTTCTTTTCCTCTTTCCTGGCAGCTCCATCTTCAGCCGCTGGGGCAGCGGTGGCCTAGTGGTTAGGGAGTTGGCCATGGGATCGGAAGATTGTGGGTTCAAACCCCTTACCAGTAGGTTGCCCTGAGGTACCCTTGAGCAACGTACCGTCCCATCACTGCTCCCCGGGTGCTTTCAAAGCTCATAGCTGCCCACTGCTGCATGGTGTTTGCATGGATTAAATGCAGATGTCCAATTTAATTGTGGTTCACTGTGTGCTGTGCTGTGACCTCACAATGACAAGAATAGTCACTTTCACTTCAACATCCTCCTCCCAATATAATCCTCATCTCTCCTCTGTAAATGTCCAAACCAATGAAAATTAAAGAAAATGTTTCTCTAAAATTATCTCCAAAACGTCCGACCTGAGCTCATTTCTAATCCTGTCCATCCTTGTCACACCCAACGAAAATTTCAGCATCTTTAACTCTAACACACTCTAGCTCATTCTCCTGTCTTTTCATCAGTGCCACTGTCACCAACCCATACAACATAGCTGGCCTCACTACTGTCCTGTAACCTTCCCTTTTACTCTTGCTGGTACCCATCTGTCACAAATCACTCCAGCCACTCTTCTCCACCCATTCCAACCTGACGGTACTCTCTACTTCACCTCTCTTCCACATTCACCATTACTCTGAACTGCTGATCCCAAGTATTTCAATTCCTCCACCTTTGTCACCTCTGCTACCTGCATCCTAACCACTCCACTTTCCTCCCTTTTGTTCAAACTAATGTATTCTCCCTTTGACCTGCTCACTTTCATTCCTCTCCTCTCTAGAGCATATCTCCATCTTTCAAGGTTCTCCTCAAGCTACTCCCTACTCTCGCTGCAGATTACAATATCATCAGCAAACATCATCCTCCACTGGGACTCCTGTCTAACCTCATCCTTCAGCCTGTCCATTAGTATTGCAAACAAGAATTGTGCTTCCTAATTCCACTTGACTCTTCATACTTGGTAAGTTTGCTTGATTTGTCTGTTGTTTATCTTACTGCTACTTGAGTTCTTACTTTGGGTGCTTGTTATTGGTGTGCTTTTGGCAGTCTTTGTTTGACTGGTTTCACTCTGTACGCTGAAATCAGGAAGTAATTAGGTGCGAATTGGTAGGAGTGGCCTTGATCCCACTCAGCACTTAAAGAGGGAACAGTCCGCTACAGACAATTTGTCTGTAGTGGATGTAGTAATTTTTCAAGGTTCTGTTCACATCCCGTTTTTACTGTATATAGTGTAGTTGTGTGTATATGTATATATATTCTCTATTCTTCTCTCTTCTTCTACCATCTACCACTATGTGCCTACATATACCCGTCTTTATATCTTGTCGACCATTCCGGCACGCTTACAACCATAAAGGGAGAAACCTCAGTAATCTCTCTCAGATTGATCTGTCCCCACAGTCTCTCACCCAGGTCTGCGTAGGACTATGGAACTGTCAATCTGCAATACAGAAAGCAGACTCCAGCT
Organism: Hepsetus odoe; assembly: GCA_017165825.1. Lineage (NCBI taxonomy): Eukaryota > Metazoa > Chordata > Actinopteri > Characiformes > Hepsetidae > Hepsetus > Hepsetus odoe. The sequence goes on from CM029392.1 coordinate 454,637, forward strand.
CCGAACTAGCAGCTCTCCACTCGTTCGACTTCATGGCTCTTACAGAAACATGGATTACACCTGAGAACACCGCCACACCTGCGGCGCTATCCTCTGCCTTCACCTTCTCCCACACCCCACGCCCTGTGGGTAGAGGGGGAGGTACAGGTCTGCTCCTATCACGTAAATGGCGCTTTATGCCTCTCAGTCGATGCCACCTCAACATTTCCTCTTTCGAATTCCATGCTGTTACTGTAACCTATCCTATTAAGCTTCACATCATTGTCCTCTACCGTCCCCCAGGCTTACTTGGCAACCTCATCGATGAACTAGATGTCCTCCTAAGTTCGTTCCCGGATGAGAACTCTCCAATGATTCTTCTTGGAGACTTCAACCTACCAGGAGATAAGATCCATACCAGCGAGCTTACGCAGCTACTTTCATCCTTTGACCTGTCCCTCAACAATTCTCCTCCTACCCACAAAGCTGGCAACACTCTTGATCTAACATTCACCAGATCGCTCCCTGTGGGCAATATTCTGTCTACACCTCTACATGTATCTGATCACCATCTCTTATCTTTCAGATTTCTTGCCAGCATGTTGCCCTGTCAACTAGAGACTCCAGAACATGCCCGGAGGAATCTCAGCACTCTGTCACTGTCCTCTCTTTGGTCCACAGTTCTCTCCCACCTATCTCCTCCTGCTACAACTACCCCAACTGTTTCTGCTCTCGAACTCCATACTAATGAACTCCTCTCCTCCCTCAGCTATTCAATTGACCAGCTCTGTCCTTTAATTAACAGAACAAGACGCGCCTGTCCACGGGCCCCATGGCTGACCGAAGTTCTGCGCAACAACCGTAGAGAACTGCGATCAGCTGAAAGGAAGTGGAGGAAATCACGGCGTTCTGAGGATCTTGTTTCATTTCACTCTCTCCTCTCCATATTTGCTACAGATCTAGCCTCTGCCAAGTCGGTGTTCTTCAAAACCAACTTTGCTTCATTTTTTGACGAGAAAACTGAGGCAATCAGAAGATCCTTCCACTCAACTGTCAATTCTCCTATCCAGCCCCAAGCATCCTGCGACCACCAATTCCTTGCCCTCTCGCCGCTCTCCACGGTGGAGTTACTGCTACTCTTGAAGTCCAGCAACCCCACCACCTCGCCCCTTGATCCGATTCCATCATCCCTACTCCTGGAAGTGGCTTCAGATCTTCTTCCATGCATCTCTCAGATTATCAAACAATCTCTTGAGACCGGACTTGTTCCATCTGCCTTCAAGTCAGCCATTGTCACTCCAGTCCTGAAGAAACCATCTCTGGATTGCACGGAATTGAACAACTACAGACCAGTATCCCTTCTCCCCTTTCTCTCCAAAGTCTTAGAGCGAGCAGTTTATAATCAACTCAATGTCTTCCTGGCTCAAAACAGTCTCCAGGATCCCTACCAGTCTGGATTTAAAACATCGCACTCAACTGAAACGGCTCTTCTGGCTGTCACTCACGAACTCCATGCTGCAAGATCGAACAACCTGTCCTCCGTCTTGATTCTCCTTGATCTCTCAGCGGCCTTTGACACAGTGGACCACCAGCTCCTCCTGACCACTCTCTCCAACCTGGGGATTGCTGGCACTGCCTGGCAGTGGTTCTCCTCATACCTACAGGATCGACAGTACCAAGTTTCATTGCAGGGCCATCGGTCCACTCCACGAAATTTGACAACTGGCGTTCCCCAAGGATCTGTCCTCGGTCCCCTTCTATTTTCACTATATACCGGCTCTCTGGGGAAGATCATACTCTCTCATGGCTTCTCCTACCATTCTTATGCAGATGACACTCAACTTATCCTCTCCTTTCCCTCCTACGATCAACAGGTCTCTACCCGAATCTCTAACTGCCTGGCTGACATCTGCGCATGGATGACAGCTCACCACCTCAAGCTCAACCCTGACAAGACTGAGCTTCTCTACTTCGAAGGCCATCAAACTCTGCGTCATGACCTTCACATCTCCTTTTGGGGTTCACTTCTCGTCCCATCTCGATCGGCTAGGAACCTCTGTGTCACTTTCGACAATGAGCTCTCCTTCTCCTCCCATGTCCTTAATCTCTCTAGGTCCTGCCGACACCTTCTTTTCAACATTAGAAGAATCCGTCCTTTCCTCACCACCCAGGCAACCCAACTGCTGGTCCAGTCCCTGGTCATCTCGAAACTGGACTACTGCAACTCTCTTCTGGCAGGTCTTCCACTGAAGGCAACAAGACCACTACAATTGATTCAAAACGCTGCCGCTAGAATCGTCTTCAACCATCCCAAGTTCTCTTTATCCACTCCTCTGCTGCGGGACCTGCACTGGCTCCCAGTGGCTGCTCGAATCAGGTTCAAAACTCTAACTCTTGCTTACAAGGCTACTAACAGCCTTGCACCATCTTACCTGTCGACTCTAATTAAACATCGTGTCTCTTCTCGTCCCCTCAGACCATCAAGCACTGCTCGTCTTGAACCTCCACCGTTGAAAAACAGAGGAAGACACGCATCAAGACTCTTCTCAGTTCTGGCCCCTCAGTGGTGGAACGAACTCCCCCTGATGGTCAGAACTGCGGAGTCCCTCGCTGTCTTCAAACATAGATTAAAGACCCACCTGTTCATGGAATTTCTGAGGGACTAATCCCTCCAAAACCACCCACTCTCCTACTCTTATTCTTTCTTTCCTAAAAAACCTCTACTCTCTTTCCTACTCTCCCACCCCTGCTCCTCCTCTCAAAAAAAAAAAAAAAGAAAAAAAAATGTATGGTGTATACTTGTTACAAGGGCTCTTAGTCTGTTACTTAGGTGGTACTAGCTAATCAGCAGTTACTGATTTGTGCTGGTTACCAAGATGATGATCTATTGTGGAAATAAAGCACTGTTGTAAGTCGCTCTGGATAAGAGCGTCTGCTAAATGCCGTAAATGTAAATGTAAGAACGGGCTAAGCACTGATCCTTGATGTAATCCAACCTCTACCTTAAATGCATCCATCACTCCTACTGTAGATCTCACCACTGTCAAAAATGTAAGGGTATAGTTTCTGAAATCATTTTGGATCCTTATCATGAATGTTTCACATGGACTGCTGTGTTCAAATTATATAGAAAAGGATAATGATATGCTCTCTTAAAAAATGTTGCCCTCATTAACAACTGCAATTTATTGTGAAAATTGGGTGTGTAAATGTTGTCATTTTTATATTAATTACTAAAAAGGAATATGATTACTTATTTCTGTGTAATTCTTAAAAAGTGTGTTTTTAGGGGAGTCAGTCATTAAATACAACAAAAGAACTCAATGATTTGTTAGCATTTACCTTTTTTCTGATTAAATAGTTCTCTGTGATGGAAAAATGTCTTTTAAATAAATGATCATAACTCCTCATCATGAGAATGTGATTTCAAAATGATGTGACCTATGCCCTGTAGTCTAAAAAAAAATCACTGTGTGATCCCTAACTAGGCTCTTGGACATGATTATGACTAAATTGGTAGAAAAACAGGTGCAAATAAAAGTTAAATGAGATTTTTCTGATCATTTGTGAGTATTTTAAGTTAATGGCCAATATTGGCAAACAATTAGACAAATGTAGTTAATGCTCCCCTAAGAAAGAGAGTTGAGAACATTCTGTATCAGCATCTTCTGCACATTTTTGACATTATTCTATTAAGCAACTTTCAGGGAAGGTGTGTTTCTAAGCCTTTATTTCCCTGTGGATCTGTGTGTGTACTCATGCTCCACATAGACCGATGTGCTTATCTCAGTGCTGTGTTTACACTGGTGGCCTCTCTGCCGTACTCCCCTGGCAACCTCTCTCAGCCTCCCAGTGCGTTGCATATTAGCAGCTCTCAGAAGAGCCCAATAGCTTAGCACCACTGTTGTGCTGGAGGTTAATGGCCTAGCTGAGCTCTACACTGTTAATGATGAAGCAGCTAGGGTGCACGCCTAGTGGGGTTTTAATGGTATTTTTCAAGGTCTACACTGACCGAATAAGAGTATTAGGGGCTGAAAGGACACCAAAAGTCAAGGGTTTTGACTGAATCATTGATTATTTATTTCATTATAGGCTCTTATTTAATGCTCTATGTGCTGTTTGGTTTTCCCATTCCCTGGTCGATAAATTTATGTCACTAATTATCAGAGAAGGAAGAAAGAAGAGACGGAAACAATGAAATGACACCAAAATCTAAAATGTTCCATTGCTTCTCATGCAGTCAGAGGATGGTTGCCTGAGCCGGAGAAATCAATGTGATGTCATTTATATATATCGATTATTTAATAAGAAACATATTTTTGTTTATTTATATGTTTGTTATCTTGCCGTGTTTAGATAGCTGTTTAAACCCCTCTGTGCTTTTGTTTAACCGGTGATCAGCATGTCAGTGTTCATTACTGCTCTGTTAGAGGCGCAGACGCGGATGCGCGTTCTCGTGTGCGGCTTTCGGTGTGCAGTTTCAAGGGATTGACTGGGATTTAAGAAAAGGTCCTGTCTGTGGGTGTATCTACGTGACTCCTGCACTTGCATCCCGACATATCAGTGAGAAAACAAAGCCAGATAAGAAATGTTCCCCTCACCTGAGGAAAAAGCCTCGGCGATGTTGTCTTCGCGTCTGCTCGCGGCTTTCTCTCCTCCGCCTTCTGATCCACCATGCTTCAAACCCAGACGTCGTCGACCACACGTATCTGCCTCACCGATCAGCCCTGGATGCTCACACCCCCCGCCCTCTTCTCCTTGAGGACTCGCCGGAGGAGGACGCGCGTTTCAGCACCGCGGACAGCGCTCCCCCCGACGCGCTGCTGGCGGACAGTGAGGGCAGCAGCACTGAGTCTACTGCTCTCAGCCCGCCCAACAAACACCAGCAGCCCCTCACGACTTTAGCACATCTCCGCAGTCATGCTGAAATCACCATCATTCACAAGACCCTCTGTTTACATTCAGAGTGGCACAGATGTATAGAAGCTCAATATCCACTCCCTCTAGTCTGGAAACAGAGCTGTGCCTAGTCATGAGGACATTTACATTTGCACTTTATTTATGGCATTTAGTAGACACTCTTATCCAGAGTGACTTCCATTTCTTAATCACAGAGACTGTCTCCCTGGAGCAACTATGGGTTAAAGGTCTTGCTCAGGAACCCAATTGTGGTGGAGGTGGGATTTCAACTTGTGAGTATCCTACTATTAGACCACCACCTCCACCACCATCCATAAAAGGTGGCTCTATGAAAGTGAATGTATTGTGCCCCTTTAAGTTAGTCAATTAAAGGGCCCATAATTGTCTCATCAAGTCCAAACACTTGTTAAGCACATGCAGTCCATACATGGACACTAAGCTTCAAAAAGAGCCCATTAATAATTCAAAAACATTTACAGAGTATTTAGTCGAAAGCTTTTACATTTACAGCATTCAACAGATGCTCATCCAGAATTCCTGATTACAGGGAAAGTCCCCCTGGTGCAACTTGGAATTAAGAGTTTTACTCAAGAACCCAGTGGTGGTAGTGCTGGAGCTGTTTTTTTTTTTAACATATTTGGTCTGTAGGTGAGTAGGTAGGCAGCGGTGGCCTAGTGGTTAGTGCGTTAGCCACATGTTCGGAGGATTGGGGGTTCAAACCCCTTCCCAGTAGGTTGCCCTGAGGTACCCTTGAGCAAGGTGCTGTCCCCATCACTGCTCCCCGGGTGCTTTCAATAGCAGCCCACTGCTGCACATGTGTGTATGGGTGAAATGCAGAGAGCGAATTTCCCATTCGTGGGATTATAAATAAAGGATTATTATTATCCGACCATTAGACCACTTACTGCCCCAGTTTAGCCCCAATCATGTTTTAAGGAGTTTTTTTTTTAAATGAGATACAACAGCTAGCTAATCAGAACAGTCTATGTCAGTCTGAAAGGAATAGCAACTAAAGGGAAGCTGGAAAATGTAAAATACATGTTACTGTTTAAAAAAAAAATAATAAAAAATACAGAAGTAGATATATGGCTAAAAAACGAAAAAATACAAATAAAATTTAGAATTACTAGTAATTTTCAATGTCATTTGTTTGGGGTTACATTAACACTTTTTATACATTAGTGGATTTAAGTTTAACTGAACAGTACAATTTAGGTTTATAGGTAATACTTACCTCATCCACTTATTGAAAGGGACCACCATAGGACCAACCCTGGTTATCCAGCAATGGATTATGTAGTTAATCAGTGTTACCAGACTTTAAATGTCCCATGATCCGGTCATCAACATTCAGCAGCATCCTCAGGTGGTCTCTTCCCCATAATAGGAGCGGTAAAGGGAGGCTGATAAGCTGCATAGCTTAGACATTTACTTTACATTTGTGGCATTTAGCAAACTTCCATGTCCTAATTACAGGGACAATCCCCCTGGAGCAACTCAGGGTTAAGGGTCTTGCTCAGGGACCCAATGGTGGTAGTGCCAGAGGTGGGATTAAAACCTGGGAACCTCTTGAGCCATAGGCAAGTACCCTACCTCTAGACCACCACCACTGCCATAGTACTTGCCTAAGTACCTGTAAAGCTAAAAAAAATGAAGTGTAGATTCAAGGTAAGAGATGCAGAATGAATGAGGCTGAATTTAGATTCCCTGCAGACCATAAAAAGCACACTAAGCATGTCAGCACTGAAAACCTTCAATAAACAGTGACACACAGCATCTGTGAATGCAACATACCCTTCACTGGGGACATGTGGTAGTAGTTGACCCTAAAGAGTTGAAGAGTCATGGGTTCAAATTCAAGACCGGTAGGTTACCCTGATTTTGTGGTTTGTTCACAATGACAAATAAACAATACCTTTATAGTGATGAAACAAAAAATGTAGTGGAAACCTAATAGCACTTTTCATATTTACAGTTTATATTTAAAATGTAATATTTTAAAATGTATTTATTGTCCAGTTCTTCAGATTCAGGACTTAATTAGTTCAAACTTTTGTATAAAGCAGCATGCCATAAAGCTGAAATTATTTACACTACACTGTCAATTTTTTTTTTTTGGTCAATTTAAAATGTATGGCTGTGCCACATTCGAGGAACTTTCAGAGACCTCCTGAAGTTCCTGAAGTTCCAGGGGTTCCCGGAACAGGTTTTCAATCAGGATCACTCTGTATTTTTCAGAATCCGTGTTTTCCACAATCCTGACTAGTCTCCCAGTCCCTGTTGCTGAAAAGCATCCCTGCATCATGATGCTGCCACCACCATGTTTTTAAGGACTGGCTACTCTAAAGTCCTGATTGGTGGAGTTCTGCACTAAGACCATTAAGTTCTTGGTTACCTATCTGACCAAGGCCTTTCTTCTCAAATAACCCACTTTGTGTGTGTGGCAAGATGTAGGAAGATTTGAGTGGTTCCAAATCTCTTCCATCTGAGAATGATGGCAAGCACAAGGAAACGTCAAAATGTTCTTCTTCCACTGATTTGTGCCTTGACACAATCCTGTCTTTGAAGCCGCATTCATTCATTTCTTTGGTGATTTTGATGGTTGGTCCACCTTTTGACTGCCATCATTTGTAGATTTGCTAATAACAAAGGCTCCCTGTGATGGGCTGGTGACCTGTCCAGGGTGTGTCCCCTGTCCTTCACCCTGTGTGAGCTGGGATGGACTCCAGCACTCCTCCGTGACCCCGCTTGGGACGAGCTGCAGAAAATGACTGACTGACTGACTAAACAAATGTTGCTGTAGCAATATATTGTCAAAGCAACCAAAATGCTGGATTCAGGGAACAGTGGCCAGCTTGGGTGAATGTGATAGGAGAGGGTTATATCTTCTTTGAAAAATGCTTTATCATTTAGAAATTATAAACATATATTGTTTGGCAATGTGGACAACATTTTGGTGGCTTATTTTGGCTTCTACAGTAATACTCTGTATTACTCAGTAATAAGCTACGAGACTTAACATGCCAGTCATAAGATGGCACCTTTCCAACACCTCAGTACACCAGCTACCCTATTATTGAAAGTTAATTTGTGTGATTACCTGTCATTTACCAACTATAGAGTTGAAAAGCAACTCACATAAATACTGCTCATATGCACTTGTGTTTTGTTCCAGCCAGTCAAAGAATTTGGCAAAGGCACTCTCTTGTGTGACCACTATCCATAGTGCTACCTGCTGGCTAAAATGGGGTAAAGCAGTGACTTGCGACTGTTACTCAGGCTTTCCTGCTGGTCACTTTTGCTCTGGCTGATGCCTGAAAAGAAACTGGTCCTCTCTATCATGTTCCACAGGACAGCTGCAATAGTATTAAGCAGGAGACAACTCAATATTTATGTCCATGGCTTTGGAATGAGATGTTTAGCAAACAGATCAAGATGTTTGGGTGCCTGCTTTTTGCTCTACAATACAAAGACAAAGAAGAATATGATTAATGGGCCTGTTGTGCACGCACACAAGAAAAAAAACTTCTCTTCGAGTTGCCATTGAGTTTACTCTCGGTTTACCTGTGTAGTCTGCTTTTTACCATGACCTTTTGTTCAAGTGGAAAATGGCTGAGAGGTGTTTTTTGTATTTAAAGAATTTGTAATATGTAAAGTAATATTGCTTCACAGACTTACCTTTAGATAGGAGTACTATGATTGCTGATATTTTATGAATTTAAGCTTTTGAGTAAATGTGCCTTAACTTTTACAATATTTGAATACTACATACAAGTACTACAAAAATGTATTTCCATTATATGATCCCTTAACATGCCAGAAATGAAGCATTTCACAGCAGTTGTTTAAATGAGCAAACAATACACTACACTTGCTGGCAATTACATTTAACTCTTTAATGTGCCTTTTAAATCCAGAAAGAAACCTTAACTTTCTTGTGCCTGTCACCACATAGAAAATGAAGGAAGGTAAGAACAAGATACATCTTCATTCAAAATCCTATTTAAAGCACACTGCTTTCGATAACAGTACTGATCAATTTAAATGGTCAAACCTAGTAACAAAATCTGGGGCTTCATTGGCAGCCTTTATACCCGATTACTTTCACACAAAGACATTTACATAAATCCTTATTTAATTGCAATCTAATAACATGAAGATACATGTTAATACAGTTATGGCAAGTCTGCAGATTTTAAACGATGATTATGTGCAACATTTTAAGATGGAAGTCTTAAAGCCATTACAGTCTAATACTCTGGAAGTCTTAAGGTGTCAGCACACAAAAGAGGAAAAAATAAAAACATGATCTTGACATGGCTAGATGCAAATATAATCATGTCAGGCTTAAAAGCAAGCTTCTCCTAATTGAGTTACACATAACAAACATAAACCAGGTAAAAACAAACTTAAATCAATATATACATTAATATTATATAAGCATATATACAATAATGTATATAAATATATATTTGGCAAACTTCTAAGGTCTTTTTCACATTCAGACACAGTCCAAGTCCTTGGTCTTAAGGAGTGTTGGTTCATAGCTGTCCAGTTTCATAGTCTCAGATTTGGTCCACATTTCTCAAGCCACCATCTACTGTCAAAGTGCCAAACCTAAAATGGATCACAGACAGACACTTTAACAATGATTACATAGGCACATTTGGAGCCTTTTCAATGGCAGACAAAGCAGCCACATTTTATCACTGGGATTGTGCATTTGAACTGTTTTTCAATGGGAATGTCCTGATTTCAAAACAAATATGTGACTATTCCCAACAAGCAAAACATAACATTTATATTAATAAATGTGAATGAGCAAGAGCTTTAAAAAGGTGCTTGAATAACAGACTAACAAAATAAAGCACTGGATACACACTCATTTCCAGGACTTGTTTTTACTTTGTCAACCCTGTTTCAGTTCATCGTTTAAATGTACAAACATTTATTTGATTTATTTTGAAACATTTTTATTTGAAGTAAAAAAGTGAAAGTGACTGACATTGTGGACAAACAGCATAGCACAACAGTCAATGAACTATCGAAGTGCTTTGTCCACATTTAAGCCATACGCATATCGTGCAGCAGTGGGTAGACAATGCCAGCGCCTTGGGAGCAGGCGCCTGATCTTGCTGCCCCAGAACCTCTATGAGCACCAAGCTAATGGTGGTTTTCTTTAACACAATGGGTTTAGCTGTACTCACAATTTAAGCTAAAGGACAAACATTATTTTGTACGCTAGCTTTGCAGTATCTGGCAACTCTACAGGGTGTATATGTTCGCTTTCACACAGGTACATTAAGGACCTATAGTCTTGGCTTTAGTGTAAATTTCTCAAGAATATGAGATAGTGGAAAACAGTCATCCGTCAGACATTGCTGGTGCTGGTTCTTCAGTTTGGTGCGTCCTGGGCCTTACCTCTCCAGGAAAAGATTGTTCTCTGCCAGTTCTTTGACGACTCCCTCCATCTCTTCTTTCAGTTTCTTCATCCTGCAGAGCAAGTATGAAAAGCATAACTGAAAATAGATGTAACCTGAAGAGCCTAGGACAAAATCAAATTTCTCTCATGTTAATCATTTAGATAAGACTTTACATTTTGCTGACATGTAAATGATCTGAGCCATCATAAACAGCCAAATAACCTTTTAGGTTTACACACTCACCCCAGGGTCATCTCCACTAAAGTGCTCTGGCTGAGGTAGGCCTGAGGTTTTATGCCACTCGATGCCATGGGAATGACCTTCTGTGGTAGCTGTTCCTGAAGCTAAATGCACACAAGCTTTACATTAGACTTTCATCTCACTCCTCCTTCCCTCCCCCTACATTCTTTTCTAAAGGTGAATTACACTTTGAAACCACTCTGAATGACTTGTACATATAAAGCTATTAATCATGCTGAAATTTTAGAGTTCAAAGTGATTTAATTTAAAATACAACTTTTTTTTTGTTTAAGTCAAAAAGAGACCTGTTCATTACCATCACTATTCAAAAGACGTGTAGGTTCACTGGAGGTTTTTAAATCAATTTAAATTAAACCACTCTAAATAACCTTCAAATTTCAATGACTGAGTTATGCAAAACTCTTTTAAAAAAAAAAAAAAAGAAAAAAAAAAAAAAAAACTGATTGAATTCTCCTTTAAACCTCAAAAAAACCCATCAGCTCTTTTACAAAACTATCAGGAAGTTCTCCTTTTGCCCTACCTTATATACACGCTGTATGATCATGGTCACTTCCTGTTCCATGTTGATGAACTGGCTAGATAGTGACAGGAGCTGTTTTCTCACATGATGCACCTTCCTGTGAAGACATCATACTCATTAGTGCAAAGAAATTATTTAACATTCACAGCATCTTTGTTATTCAATAACATGATGTTTCTTTTTTTTTTTTTTTTTTTAAAAGACTGGTAGTGCTTGAGGTTCTTGTACTGCATGTATTGCTCTAAAAGAGTGCTTTCCAACCACGTTTCAGGAAGGCTCCCTAATGCTGAACACGTCCCTGCTCTTGCATCCCCACAGCAACCCATGAACAGTTGCCGGAAGTATGTTGGGAGAAGGGAAAACAAAAATTTGGACAGCACGATGCAATGCAGGACCAGGAAATAAAGCTGACACACTAAAGATAATGAACCAAAACAACTAGGAATACTAAGATATAACTATCTGACAACAGTTTACTGGTGTATGCAGAAATATAACTGTACAATATATTCTGCTTCAGGGTGTTCATATATATGTTCTGTGGTATAGAGAAAAATCCTGCCCTCATTGCCTGTATCTCCCTGATTGGTTCCTTCTGTACAATCACCCCCAGACCATTGCTGTTCCAGTTTCTATGGCAACGAGCCAGACATGCTCAGAAACAGAGGCTGAAGGAGATTATATGGAGGAGTGTCGTCTCACTCTCCCTCTCTCAAACAAAAACAAACATACACACACTCCCCTCTTGTTCCCCTCTTCAATCCCTCTGCACCTCCTATGGTTCATTTCATCATAGCACTTCAAAATTTATAGACTTGCTGATTTCAAATCAGACCCCTCACCCATTTGCTCTTTAGGACATATTGCTGCTGATCTGAGCTCAGGAAATTCAATACCTCATCCATTCCTCGCTTTTGGAGATGAAGAGGCGGTACTTCATGGCACACTCCTCTGTGAACAGGGCACGTGCTTTGGTAGCGTGGAAAACCAGCTTTTGCCTTGGAAAGAAAAAAAAAAAAAGCAAGTAAATATCAACATGAATTTCAAAAAGATGCAATTTGAAAGCACTTATAGTAATATTTACAATGTTACCTACTTGTCAAATTTGTGAATCTGTTCTTCATTGTAAGGTAGACCTGCAATGTGAGAAACAGTGACATTAAGAAACATGCTTCTCCTACAGGAGCACCTGAAATCAGCTCCAGGAGCTAAGCAGAAAAGCATTAGAATTATGAAGAAAGGAAATGTGAAAAGGAAACAAATAGCTGTTTGCTGTACTTACGTCTTTCAGCTTTGTCCTTCTTGAACTGCTGGTAAATGGTTGTAATGGCATCAAGAAGAACTTTTATTTTCTCCACACTAGAAGATAAAGTCATGGACTAAGTAATGTCAGATACCTATCCGGGATTCTGGACACTATTTTATCGGTCATAGAGTTAAACAGACTAGTGAAGAATCAACAATCCCAGTTTCAGTTCCTGATATAAATTATATACACTATTACACAGAAACAAACTGTTAGCAAGCACCCTGAGGCTTTTAATCCCTTAAGATAAAGCCTACAGGTTTTCCCCGCCATCCTCATGAAGGTGACTAATACAGTGATTGAGATGATTTTCTGCTGTTCTGTTAAACTGTTTCCTTCCAAGATCACTCTGGATTCAACTCATGAAAGATAGGCTGAGGAGTTGAATCAGGGGTATTTCATGAGGGGGAAAGCTAAGCCAACAGAGCAGTGGCCCAGAGAAAAGACTGGGGCCTGACATATGCTGTAAGAAGTAGCATATTGCACCAGTCAAAACACAATCTTGTATCTCCACTCTGGTAAAGTTTTAATAATAGTAATAATTAGAAAATAAAAGATGCCATTTACATGTCTAAATTACATGCTGAATGGACTCACAGAAACAGTCAAAGCCAAAAGTCAAGGTTCTGAGGTATACAAATGTGCACAGCGGTGGCCTAGTGGTAAGGGAGTTGGCCTCCGGATTAGAAGATCATGGGTTTGATTCCCTTTACTAGTAGGTCACCCTGAGATACCCTTGAGTAAGGTGACCGTCCCTGTCACTGCTCCCCAGGCACTTTCAATAGCTGCCCCCTGATGCACATGTGTGAGTGTATGCGTAAAATACAGGGTGTAATTTCCTTGTGGTTCACTGTGTACTGTCCTGTGTCACAATGACAAGAATAGTCACTTTCACAACACTCACTTTCTGTCTTCAGGATGTGTGCCTACTTGCTGTGTCCAAGTGTCTGTCAGCGTTCCTCCAGACAGGAACTTGTTTTTTATGTCTTGCATGGTCTGATCCAGGGAACCCAGTGAGGCAGACAGCTGGATAGAGAGAAAACAGTGGAGGCCAGGAGTGACTCTTGCTCTTGCTTTTCTTCAGACAACCAGAAACAAATAGCCCCTTAGGCTGCCTATTCAAGCTACCTAAAAAGGCCCTTTCAAGGTTCAGTTAAGGATATCATGGGCAAAGTACAGAAAGAAACACAGTGTTAGACAAATTAGATTGAATGTAAAATAGTTTGGCTGTAAACACAGTCTTACTCTCATGGATTTCTTGCGCAGGTCTGAGATTTCATCATATTCTGTTGACAATATGTTGCCTTGCATTAGCACTTCACATCTTGAAAAAAAAACACAAAACAAAACAAACAAACAACATACATGATCAGATAATTTTGTTAGTATTCTAGCGTTGTGCTAGCGTTTAGATGCCATGGTCCAGATACATGATTTGTTGATATTAATGCACAATGACTGCTTATTTACAACATTTAGCAAGATGGGGAAAACACATGTATTTAAGTCTGTTGTTTTAAGAAAATGTGTAATTAGTTATATTTTAAATGAAAGGAAATGCATAAAGGAAATGCATGCAATTTGTATTCACATTTTTGTTGGCATGAGAAGGTTGGGACACTTACAGCTGTTCAGTCTTTTCCAATGTCTGGTTACAGTGGTTACACATATGGAAGACCTCTGCTTTTTTATGTGCCGTCTCATTGAAGTCCTCTTTCATTAACTCTCTGTGGAAACAATTACACTACTGATGATGTGTCGCACTCAACCTTAGGCCATAAAGCATTGCACCTACGTTGTAAAAGCAAGAAATGTCAAGGGTATAAGGTGAATTAATTTTTAGAAGGACAAATAGAAATTTTTCTTGCAATCACAAACACCCTAAGCATAGATTAAGAAAAATGTCCATTAACAATGCAATTTAGCCAAAACCTAAGCTCTGTCCAACCCTTTTAGTCATTGTTTCCATGAAATTTAAAGTCCTCAAAACAAAAATTATCTGAACTTTTTAAGGATGGCAGTGCTTGTAAAAGCTTGGGTAAGACTTCTTAACTGCATGCTGAATGAACAAGGAAAGAGTAAAATACAAGAGAATAAAGTGCTAATTTTCTGTCAAAAACTCAATGGACTTACATGAGACCCCGTACTCCTTTTCTCACCAGCTCCTGATAAACTAGCAACGACTCTGAGGTTTTCCACAGATGACCCACATCACCAGCAAATGTCTGAAATAGATTTTTTTGCCAAAATTTAGAACATTAATAAGCCTTCTTAGTAGCCAAGAATCTTTTTACAAAAAACACTTATTATATTTCTGTTCAATAAAAAGACATGATTAGAGAAATGATGGAAAAAACTGTTGATTTTTTTCCCCCCATTTCATTATATTGTAGTTTTACATCACACTTTTTTTTTTTTATATATAAACAGTTGTACATTTAGTTCTTTTAGAGTTGTACATAAATAACCTATGAATCTGAGAAGGCTGAAAAATGATACCATAAGTGCGAACAGCATTATTACAATAATAAAAGAAAGCAAAAGCAGCTGATGGGCCCTTTAAGCATTCCCATGAAAATTCATGAGCTATTGTAATATAATTTCCCAGCCCAATGAGCGTGATATGGTTCAATAGCCTTACATAACTGATGGACTCATGAACGCCAAGACACACTATAGCGTTTCTGCGTCACTTGTCCAAATGCTCACAAAATTACAGCCTCTGCGTTAGGCTTTAATTAAAATGCTGAGAGTGACAGTCTCCTGCTTTACAAGGCCAATTAATCATTAAATGGGCTGGTTTGCTATTGTTTTAAGCCTGTATTTTTTTCATTTACACTGTAACCTTTTAAATTATTAATCCTTTAAAAGGGAAAATAAGAAGAGTTCTCCATCCAGTTTCTTAGTTTTGCTTAGAAAATCTAAACTTTTGCAATTATAATTTGGTAGGAATGGTACATTGGCATTTACTGCATGTTGCCATGAAGCTGATATCCACAGAAAAAGCTGGGACTGATGTTGGTGGGGATAAAAAAAGAATGAATCCAATCCAACAAATGCAGCCTGAATTGCAGCCTGACGTCAGTAAAGCAATTTTTGCAATTGATTTGAATTATTCATTTTTTAAAATCAACATCCAAACTCCCAGTGTTCACATCACCCATATCAGAGAATAGGAGAAGTTACACTACATTCACATATGAGATAATTAATCAATTTTATTTGATAATTGTAAATATTTTTACATTTAAATTATATTTAAATATTATTATTTATGAAATAATTTGTCTTTTAAAGGACATTTCCTGATTAAATGTATTGTAGTTTAGGCAATATATATTTGCTCTTGGGCTGAAATGGGCTGATTAAGTTTCCAGTATTGGTAGAGGAAAAGAAACAGCAGTTTCACTACAACAGGTTAGAGTGCCAAAGTCTAACCTGTAGATATTCCACAGAATAATACTGAACAACCTTGAAGAAAGCAGGCTGTTATTCTACTTTCACTTTAACTTACTTTAGCATAGCTGGCGTCCAGGTCCAGGTCATAGCGTGGCTGCACTTTGGGAGGGCTTGCTGCAAACACACATTTCATAATTATATCATAGCAATTTTTGTGTTTTAAGATCAAGTACATCTACAGTGTCAGAAATACATGCAGGCTTTTTTGTGTCAAAATTACACTTAGACAAAGTAGGTGTGACTAAGTGTAATCCAGCTCACATTACAGTGACTCATTGCAGCCAGTACAAGATTTACTGCAGCTATAAACTGCCTGGAAATGTTAATGTTCTGAGTTACACTGCTAATAGACAGATCTTTATCTTTTCAAAATTTTAATCAGTCGACATGCTTTCAATGTGTTTAGCTCTCAGTTATCAAGTATCTAATAACTAGCAAGGTTAATTTTTTAAGAAAACAATGTAAAATGTCATATGTAGGACAAAATATATAGAAAATATAGAATACAGTCTAAGCATAAGTTATATTTTAAAAAAAGAGAAAGCATTAAAGTCTTTGAAAACTTTTATGTTTTCAAAATTAGTGTTTGAGGTAATGTGAAAGGGAAAAAAGTGCTCACGGTCTTCAAAAATGAGGCCGACAGTAGTGACAAGTTCTCTGCTAAGCAACATGATAGGGTTGTCCCTGGTGGTGCGAGGAAAAGTCTGCGCCTGCTTGTTGGGGTCTAAGATCAGACGCCTGCCTTCATATAGTAGCTCCTGGTTGGGAGAATTGATGTTGGTACGTCTGAAGAGCAACTCCTGAAAGAGTGTAGCTCTGTAAGCGTAAGCAGAATATAGTCAGGGTCAACATAAGAATTCTTTTAAAATCAGTGGTGAATATACTGCACAGAAAATAAAATCAAATGTATTTCTGCAAACTTTAGTTCCAACCTGGAATATCAGTTTAGTTCAGATCCATGGGCTGTGCTTTAGCATGAAAACTATGTCTGTATTTCTGCTTTTAAAAGTCCATGGAATTAGTTCTATCACTGGCCACAAATAATTATTAGATCATTCTTTCAGTCTGTTCCTTTAGGTGTGTGCCATTATATTTAATATGTTAGATTAATTGTGGTGCGCTGCACTGTACATTGTGTTAACCACAATCCATTTTGTTTAGACTAATGAATGTGACTGTTATATATGCCAAGCACTTGCTGGCTGAAGACCACCCAATGTTATCCTCTTCTAACTGGTTAGTTTAGCTCAGTTGAGATGCAACCTTCATTATCTTAAGAGAGTATTAAGGCCACTCATTCACTTAAGAAATCTAAGAAATAAATGCTGAGCAAGTGTCTACAAAGTTTGGTACACAGTGTATCTGGTTGCAACTGTCATTAAAGGAGCATGAGGAAAAAAAAAAATCTAAGTAATCTCAAATAGATTTACTTTACAGTATACATTCTGTTTTTAATCAAAAGGCCTGTTTGATTAAGGCCTGCTAGTTACAGAAGTGCACTCACGTGTTGTATGTGTGGATGTACACATGGTGTAATGTGGCTTGCTGAAGACTGAAGACATAGACCACTGTGCGATGCAGAATATCACTGGTCTCTGCAAAGAACTGGTCGAATCCCCAGCATTTCTCTTGGTCTGCCTCCAATATGTTTGCCAGCACAGGAGTTAGCAAACTCTGCAGGCCTCTATACCAGATGAAGAGTAAATACCAAGTGCTACTTTCACCTGTTAAGAAAACCTTTACCTATACAACTGTTAAAAATTCTAAGTCTCCTAAATAATTCCATTAACATACATATAATGTGTACCATAATAAAGGCATCTGACATCCCAATAAAGATATTCCTATACCACAGCATGGGGAACAGAGTGAGAAAGAGCATTCATACTTAGAGAGGCTACAGGACACTGGCATCTCTGAGCTCCATTCTATCTTGCCATTCTCAAACTTCTGGTGTCCTGAGATGGCCCCGGAGGGTTTTTCTGTAATGATTTTATACCTGCAAAAAAAACAATGCGTTGAACAAAAAGACGACCCTAATTGTTAGCAATAAAATCTTTCTAATGCTAAGAAATTATAAACTGTGTGATATATATACCATGACCTATAGACTATTTTACAATGTACTGTCTTAATACAAACAAAAAATGTTTGAAAGAAATAAATAAATTTCATTTTCTACACAGTTTAACAAAGGGTTGTTGCAACCACAGGTTACCGCTGAATACAAAAGTTTGCCCATGGTCAAATGAGATATTTTGCTGAATGTTTCAACGTCCTTTACATTTCAGATATGGCATTTTAGGCTAACTTTACTTTTTCCAAACACATAAAAGTATAGAACATTAAAATATAAAGGATGCAATTCAGTTCAGTGAACATGAACACATCAGATTTTAGGTTATATTTTTTTTACTAAGATCTTTAACAAATTATTTATAAAGTGTGTACTCTGTAGTGTATGTGTATGTATTGTCACTGCAAAAATGAACAAACCAGGGACACACCCAATCTTAGCATTGCACTTCCTGTAAGGTGTGGCCAAAAGTATCTAAAATATAGTTTAAATCATACTGACAGGCCTTACATGACTTCCTTGTTCCTGCGTGGTCCTTCAAAAGGCCTGAAAGGCAGGCTGCCAGTGGCAGCATGGTAGAATGTAACACCAATGCTCCATAGGTCTACTGTGGCTCCGTATTTTTTCTGGTGGTCTTTCCTCAATACTGCCCGCTCATACATGTCCGGGTGCTTTTAAAGTCACACAATCACAAACACACAGAATTTCAATAAATCAATACATTTAATGCAATGATCAATTCATGCACAGAACTATTAAAGGGATCATATCCTCTTTTGTTATATTTTCCCCGTAAAATATGCTTAAACATTTGTGTGGGTTATATGCACCACAAACATTCTTAATTAATTTTATATATGTCAATGTTTCAACATCCAATTCAGAACATCAGTCTAAACTAAAACTCCTCTTTTGTGATCTCAATGTCAACAGGGCAGAGATAAATGGTTTTAAGTTAGATGGATACATGGACATGCATTTGTGAAATCCCAAAGACAGGCCATTGTTGCAGCTTAGTTTCCATATAGTGTGGACTGGGCAGGGAATGTTGCGTTTTAGCATTTTAATGTTTACATACTAGATTAGTGTCTTATTTACAAAAATCAAATCCTATGATTTTCCATGACTGGGAGCCTTTTTAATCACTTCATGACTACCATCACGACAGCCAATGTTAACTGGCTTGCAGGTACAAAAAGTCTTGCTGTTCTTGGTCAAATTACATTATAAATAATTTTCGAAATAAAAATAACTACCCTATAATCTGACTATTCAACTATTCAATGAAAGTCAGTTTATATGCCTTATAGTTTATGGGGGAGGGGGGAAGCATGAAGAGATTTCAAAATCAAAGCTACAAAGGTGCTAAAAAAATCAATGACTGGGGAGTAACATTAAACTTAAACTGTGCACTAAACATGTGTGTTCCCTGTAGAGGATATACACTTATTTTCACTTAGAAAATCAACAAAGAATGACTGAACCAAGGTTGTTTCTGCTGTTACCGAATCCCTTTTTATACCACATCATATTAAGCATCCACTGCATTATACCCCATAAGTGAAGACAACATGAAAATCATGAATACAGCTAACTTAAATGCAGCTGTAATGTTCTGTGAAGCATTTTTTATTCCATCATTTTACATCTTACCAAGTATTCCTCTGTTCCATATAATGAAACAAACTGTTCATCGTCCTCCAGCTCTCGCGCTGCACCAAAATCTGTCAGCTTGTAGACAGAGCGTCCATCTTCACCTATCACACGCATGATGTTCCCTGGCTTAATATCTCTGTGCACTATTCCATATTCCCGCAGGTGGTTCATTCCAGCCACTGTAAACATGAGAGCAAGGAGATCAAAAGAAGACTACAAAATGCTTATAGCGCATAGCAAATTTGTTCTGTAGAAATGTCCACATAATGACAATGCTGACATTATAATCCAGAGTTAAGAAACAATATATGGAAACAAACACAAAGACCAAAGATACTATTTAAGAAAAAAGCTGCTCTATAATGTGATCATGATTTAAACATTTTTTTTTTTTTTTTTTTAAACATATCAAGAAAAACTAAACAGCATAAAGTGTCTTACAAAATGCAGCATTCATTTCTACTGCATCACATACTCACTCTGGGTCATCTGCCAAAAGTAATTAAGCCTAGTCATGGACTATACATTACTTTTCAATTGAGTCTTACTTTAAAAACTTATGAGCTTGAGCTCTGTAGAGGACAGCAACCCATGATGTATATGCAGTTAAGTGCAAAAGCAAAAGCTGCAGCTAAGGTGACAGTTACCAACATCCTTTAGCACAATCAGGAACTCATCTTCAGGCAGTCCATAAGCATTAGATGGTTCCTCCAGAACTGTGTACAGACTTCCATATGGACAGTATTCCATCACCAACACCTTGTGACGCGAGTTTGACTGCCAGAAAGAATTATAAGACATCAACATCAACAGTACCCACTAAACGTATTGCAATAACATACAACACAGTGCATTTCCAATTTGTACATCCAGTTTTTCAAGTGAGCAAGATTATAAAACATTAAAATATGATAGCACATATCATAATAGCATTAAAGCATGAGAGGCTGATAGGTGTTTGCTGTTACACGTGTGTCCTCTTACAGAATCTGTTGATTAACCAATTTTCAAAAAAAAAAAAAAAAAAAAAAAGCACCTAAATTAATTGGGAGGCAACAAGACAATGATAAAACCACACTGCCAAGTTAACAGAGGACTTTTCTCAGAGGTGGAAAAAGGACATTTTTGGACTAGTGGTGCAGTTCTTACAAGCAAAGTATATTCAACCAAATTTTAAGAGTTGTTTAATTTACTTTGTGTTTCAATACAATTTCTAACTTGAAAAACCCGACAGTCAAATACAAAAAGTGCTCTGCTCAATGTAATGTAACATATCAACCATGAAACTAAAGGAACCAGGAACTAAAAGCTTAAAATCTAATCTCGTATTCCTCTTTAATTCTCAAACCCAAAGTTTTCTTTGATCTTGCTGTTCCAATACTTGGAAGAGACTATAATCAGGCTAAGAGAAAGACTATCAAACTCTGAAACATTATTTCCTCCCTTAGGGGAACAAACAATTGCTTAATTTTGAGATTGTGCAACTCAAATACTTTACCTCCTCCTCCACAGCAAAGAGTTTGACAATGTTCTTGTGGTTGAGTTTCTTCAGCACTTCAAACTCTCTCATCTGCACATCAAGAGGCCGTAGGAAGCTAAGGTTATTGAAGACTTTGACGGCATAGAGGTCACCTGTTTTCTGCAAGTGGAGAATGAGACAGCGGAGGTGTAAATGAAAATTTAAGAGATTGATCTGTGGATTTCACTCAAATGAATTTGCAATGTGTAAATCTAACGGAGTTCAGCAGGTGATTTTCTAACAGATTTACATATCCGTGATTCCCCACATAAAGCTAGAGCTACAACACTATTAAAATATTGGCAACATTGGGTGGGTGAAGGTTTGCAAGCCAGCCTCCGTATAATCACAATCTGTCATTAATGAAATGTCATTAGACTTGAATGGTGAACAATAACTACCAATTTCATTACATCAGCTGACATTACAAAACGATTGCAGGTTAGCATCATGCTGAAATAAATATTGGGAATGGCCATCCTACCAACTCAATTATGATTCTTTGGACTCCTGGCCACATATGGATCAAACTCTGGACCTGCTGATAGAGCTAATGCTTAGACAGTTCTGGGGCAGCGGTGGCCTAGTGGTTAGGGAGTTGGCCCCGCATCGGAAGATTGTGGGTTCGATTCCCACCCCAGTGGGTTACCCTGAGGTACCCTTGAGCAAGGTACCGTCCCCATCACTGCTCCCCGGGCGCTTTCAATAGCTGCCCACTGCTGCACGTGTGTGTATGGGTTAAATGCAGAGCTCCAATTTCGTTGTGGTTCATGTGTGCTGTGCCGTGACCTCGCAATGACAAGGGTTGTCACTTTCACTTTTCACTTTTTCACTGAGGAGTCACCATACATTCATTATTCATCAGCAGAAAATTTAAGGAGAAAAACTGCATTTTTTGTCAGTTTATATATGTATTACTTTTGCCTTTAGCTAAGTAACCATCCAAAAAAGTGGTTATTATATCTTTGCCATTTTGATTTATTTCTTTTTTTTTTTTTTTTTTTACAAATGCATAAAATTCTGCAAGCTGTTGGGATATGATAAGTAATGCTGATTCACAGTGAACAACCCTCCCCCAACTCAAACAAACATGCCCACTCAGCTAGGTTTTATACTTTCACTGTTATCTCTGCCTTTTCTTTTAAGAATGTTTCTGATAACACAATGATGAAATACCACACATTGTAAAACATTAAACTTTTGTTTTTGGCCGAGCGTTATCAATAATAACGAGGTCTACATGGGTTAAATGGATTAACCCATGTAGACCTAGAGTTTCAAGACCTAGAGTGGATCTAGAGTTTCAATCTAATTGCAATCTAATCCCTAAAAGCAGGCTGGAGGAAAAGTATAGGCGGTGGTGGTGGTCTAGTGGTAGGGTACTTGCCTACGGACCTCTGGATCACCACTCTGGATCAAGAGGTCCCGGGTTCGAATCCCACCTCTGGAACTACCACCACTGGGTCCCTGAGCAAGACCCTTAACCCTGAGTTGCTCCAGGGGGACTGTCCCTGTAATGTAAGTCGCTCTGGATAAGAGCGTCTGCTAAAATGCCGTAAATGTAAAATGTAAATGTTAATGGTGCACACAAACAGGACCCACTTCCATTGTGGACCAAGGGTAGCAGCAGCCATTGTGGAGCTTTCCAATAACATGACCACAGTGACCACAGCCCAGCTAATCAGACCAAGATTTATAAATATCTCCAAATCGCAATAAAGCAACAATGGCTTTATTGAGATTTAGAGATATTTATAAATATTCAAAAATAAAAAATATTTGACACAGTATTTATCAATGCGGTTCAAGTCTTTCACACAGTCTGAAAAAACAACTAAAAATATTGTCCACATTTGGAATTTGACAGATCATGCAGAAATTATTTATTGGATTATGCAGAAACTCTGATCCAGAACAAGCTACATTTTTTCCCCCTAAACAAACTGCTTTATTTGCCAAATGACTTACTCTGTCTTACTCTGCCAAATGACTTTCAACCTGTTTATTCACTGATGTGATTCATCATAAATCTTCTCCGTTTAATAATTACACACTGGAACTTTATCAGATTAAGACAATAAACACCTATATCATATTGTGAATTGACCAATGCTATAAAATAAAGAACATAGAAGATTCTGACTCTTCTATTTGATTTGCTTTCAGGTTAAAAAAATAAATAAATAAATAAATAAAAAAAACTTGCCTATTAACCACTACTTATGCAGCAAAATAATGCCCTGGAGTTATAATTTGGCAGGTTATAAGGACTGTTGAACTTTCCCTCACTGCAGTGTAGACCTGCATCGAGAGGAAGGCTGCCAGACCACATCTTTGTGGAATCCCCCTTCAATGTATTTCTCATCTTCAAACAGGAGCTAAAGAAGATCACATGACCCTGTGGTACCCCACACGCTACTGTCTGTCAAACAGTCTGTGCACTAAAACTGCTAATGAGGTCAGATTAAAATTCACTCTGCAGAGGTTGTTTACAAAGATTATTGCAGCTGAAAGCTCACAGCAAACTTTTTGTGAGCAGTGCAATGCACAGTGGAGTGCACCTGTTTTACGATCCAAAGTCAGGCTTTTAGGCTATGTTTAAACTACTTTCGCAGAGACTTTTTAAAAGTATAATCTGCTCATGCACATCAGTCTGTACTGTTTTGCTGTTGAGGGCTCGTGCATGTCTGAAGTGCCCGATGGGCTGTTTAAGTTTTACCTCTAATAAATCCTACATTATTATGATTCCATTTAGCCCTGCGTGTTAATGGGAAAAAATACTAAAAAAAAAAAAAAAAGATCTTTCACAACAACCCATGGACTGCCTTGCAAGTCATGCTCATGTGTTGCTGTTTTATACTGCCTGCATCTTTTCTTTTCTTCAGAACATTGCATATGATATATGGCTAAATCACTGACATTTGTATATTTGTATAGAGAGTAAAACGAATAAATTAGTTTGAATTCATTTACCCTGTAGATGGAGATAACAAAAAATATGGGTGCTCTTTTAATCTAATTTGCTGACAGTCTACTGTACTCATTACTGAAAAACTGTCAGACTCTTGTTCATCATGATTCAATTACCAAAATTCTTAGATAAAACAAATAAACCTCAAGGGACTTCCCTAATCTTCAAAACAGATTAGAGAGAAATACTTAAAACTTAAAAAGGACATAAATACAGGGAGTGGGAGGCCTTCAATCTGGTAATGACTGTCTTGGATGAGTTCATTTATTTTTCCTATCACCTTTACATGAATATTCCTGTGAAATGTCTCTACATTTCCATAAGCAATGTTAACCAAGCACAGCTGAATGCCACATATAAACCTAGTTTGCTTATTATTGAGAATAATCTTTATAGTCATACAGAGAATCTGCAGAGATATGCTGCCTTGCAATTTCATTGTGTTCAAAAAAAGACATCAGGCCTGAAACATACACACTTCATGTCACCTCAAGACTAGATTATTGTAATTCCCTGCTGTGAGGACATTCTGATCTGCATGGACTATAAAAGTTTTCTATTGGCTTACAAAGCCCTAAACAGCCTTGCTCCCAACTGTCTCTCTGAGCTTATCTTCAGTTATGAACCAAGGTTTCTAACTCTAGTTTTAGGGAGTTTTGGCTCTGTTGCCCTTAGCTTACTCACCTGGGGCTTGGACCTGGATTCTGTAAAACTGCTTTGTGACAACGGTTGTGAAAAGTGCTATAGAAATAAAACTGACTTGACACTTTACTCCCATAACCACATTCAGCATTGGAACCTATACTAAGCCACATGAATCACAGTGGGCTAGATTATCACAAATCCTGTTTTTATGAATTCAGTGCACAGAAGCATATGCTCTACTGCTTACCTTGTGCCTGCCGCGGTACACGTTGGCCGTGGCACCTTGACCCAGCAGGTCTGACATCAGCCATAGGTAGTTTGTTGTGCTCTGCATGATGGCTTTAAGTGTACCTAAGGAAAATGACCACATAACCAAAGTAAAAGATGAGGGGATTACCTTGATCTCTTTAATGACACTCAGTCCCCAGACTTAAGCAGAAGAAAAATAAATCACATTTATAAGGCATATAAACTGACTTTCACAAATCACAAATGAATCACAAAACATTATAATTAAGAGTGGAAAAGCATCCAAAACTCTAAGTACTGAGTCTCCTACAAAGACGCAGTGAACCTTGCTTCTAGCATCTTCTAACCATAGAAAAACCAGTTTGTTATATGCTAGTCCTCCCTTTTGCCAGGGTAGTGATATCATTTAAAAAGCTAAGGCTCAAAAATTAGTTGTGTAAACAACACCACAAAAAACCCTCCAGGCTTGAAAAGGATTAATTTTCTTTTTATTAAAAGAAAATTAAAAGCTGAAATTTCTGCTTAAAAACAGGATTCTATTCATTCCTCTTCACAGTCTAATTATAGCAGTCTTATACCCATACCACCATGCCATCTCTAGTCCAAATACTGAACCAACATACCAAAAGTAAAGATGTGTGTGTGTAATGTAGCTCAGGCAAGAGCAGGTTTTTCCAAGTACAGCAGGAGAAATTAAATTACCATTTGAGAGAAGAATAACTGGATGCAGACAAAAAAACAAGCCTCTAAAGAAAAGCCAGGGAAGCTAAGCGAGCATTTTTGTATTTTTTGCACATTTATTTACTCAGTTCTGTTAGAAATAGTTTAAATCAATAATTATAGCCAATCATTTAATCAGAAGTGGGAATTGGCATGTTGCCCTTTTGGTTAATTCATCACAAATTTCATGAACTGAAAAGGCACCCAGCCAATTCTGCCTCTGACTAAATGATTAGCTTGATTAGAATGATTATTTATTCCCAGCTTCCCTACCTTTTTCCGTCCGCATCCAACTACAGAACAACTCCGATACCTGTGAGATGCTTGACCCAGAAAATCAAAACTTGGCTTACTCTTCCCTAATCCACCATTCAGCTACAGCAGAGCAGTTTCATTCCAGCACAGTCAATGACTGCAAACTGTGTATCAGAAGCTCTTCACTAGTGTTTGGAGAATCATTAGCCACATCCTAAATATCATTCAGCTACTGAACTCTTCATAATGCAACTTTTTGTTGTTGCCAGATCATTACAGTTTATATTACACTCAAGCGGAGGTACAGTGGCCGTGTGACGTCACGGCCACGGGAAATTCCCACGAGCAAAATATACTTACAAAAAAAAAACAAAAAAAACAACAAAAAAAATATTGACGAGATCGTTTGAACCTTACTGACACTCAACAAACACCGACAAAAACCCCCAAAATGTGTAGCTTGTACTTTCGGAGCAGGGAATGGGAGTGTCTCGCTTGTACTTTCAGTTATACGACAACGAAACCACACTACAGATAAACACCACAACACTGCCTTTCAGCTGGAAAAAAAACTGTTCAATAACGAAACACGTTACTGGAATAAGTTGGGATAAGTTATAACATCTGCACAAGCTACTCCAGTAGGTGTTCACGTTTCTTGTATGTATCGGCAGCTACAGCTTGGAGGTATATTAATGTTTGCATGGTCAATTCTAACACGAGATTCGGAAAGTGTTCATCTCCGGGCTTATTTGAGATATAACCCAACTGCTGTATATATATATATACACACAAACACCAGACGGTTCATCTGACATTTTCATGTAAAATGAATCTGTTTATCTCCTTACCCCGAGAGCACGAAACCCTCTTCCGCTTTCGACGTCATCTGCTCACGTGACAACACGACGCAACAACTTTTAGCCCTGAAAACTTCCGTTACCGTAAATTCCAGAATAAATGAGCGCGCAAAAACGATCATAGCATACAGCAGAAGCATCTCCTTTTACCGTGTTCCCTCCGCATGCAGCTCTTTCAGCGGTCGTGATAATGTTATTATCAAAAGGAGCAACGTCTAAAACGAAAAAGATTCCTTTGGTCACTTGCGCAGTGCTCAGCTGTGAACTTTTCTACGGTGGTGGTGCCAGTCTGAAGTGTTGCTGCCATCGTGTGGTTGGTGTTACGTGTCTTGGTCTCGCTGTTGTGATCCCGTTTCTTCCTGCTTAGCCTTTTGAGCTCATGATGCCATAACATGGTTCCCAGGGCCTTTGGAAGAGAAACAGCCCCACAGCATCACAGATCCCCCACCATACTTTACTGTGAGCATGAGGTGCTTTTCTGCATACTCATTCTTGGATTCACGCTAGACCCTCTTAGAATGTTTGTTGCCAAAAAGCAAAATTTTAGTGTCATCGGACCAACGCACAGGGTCTCATCTGAAACCTCAGTACCGCTTAGCAAACTCCAGATGTTTACATTTGTGATTGTAGGTGAGAAAAGGCTTTTTCCTTGCATCTCTCCCAAACAGCTTGTTGGCATGGAGATAGCATCTTATGGCTGTCATGGAGACTTTATGACTCCAAGATACCACTCTTTGGTGGAGTTCCTTAACAGTGAGCTTTGGGAATTTTTTTACTTCTCTTACCATCGTCCTCACTGTGCGTGGTTAAAATAAAAACTTGGGTCCTCGTCCAGCCTTGTTTTGCACTGTTCCTGTTGTTTTACACTTCTTTATTATTCCTCTCACTGTAGATACAGGCAGGTTTAGGCAAGAAGCTATTTTCTTGTAGCCATTATGAAGACTTATGAAGGTCAATACACATCTGCCTTACTTAAACAGCATGTTTTCTTGTCTTTCCCATGTTGATGAGTGTCACCTCATATTTATACCTGAGGGACACAGGAAGTCATTAATTACTACTTAAAAGTTCGAATTTACTCTGAAATTACAAAAATGCTTCAATTACATTTATTTTATAGGAATTGTTAGGGATGCCAATACTTGTGGTACACATGATTTCATGTAAAAAATGTATTTCTTAATATGGAATTTTTTTCTGAATGAATAAATGTACTTCAGTTAAAGTTTGGATTTTTCTCTTGTGTTGTAAGCCTATATTTTTTTGAGAAAAAAAATAATTTATTAGAAGCCTAAGAACACATCTTTACCAATAATTGTGGAGGGCACTGTAATGCTTCCACATGTATATCATCTGGACCAACAGCCTTTTTCCATTCTTCATCCTTTTCATCACTTCATCCTTGTTTATTTGGTGCACTTCCTGGTTCACTATCCTCACATGATCCAAACTTCTCTCTCTCTCTCTCTAATTCTCATTATTCATCAGCCCCTCAAAGTATTCTTTCCATCTGCTCAACATGCTCTGCTTGTGCAAAAGTTTTAGGCAGGTGTGAAAAAGTGCTGTAAACAAAGAATGCTTTCAGAAATATAAATAATGATTGTTTATTTTTATCAATTTACAAAATGCAAAGTGAGCGAACAAAAGAAAAATCTAAATCAAATCAATATTTGGTGTTACTACCTTTTGCCTTCAAACCAGCATCAGTTCTTCTGGCCCCCACAGAGCCCTGATCTCAACATCATCCAGTGTGTCTGGATTACATGAAGAGACAGAAGGATGTGAGGAAGCCTACATCCACAGTAGATCTGTGGTTAGTTCTCCAAGATGTTTGGAGCAACCTACCAGCCGAGTTCCTTCCATAACTGTGTGCAAGTGTACCTAGAAGAACTGATGCTGTTTTGAAGGCAAAGGGTGGTCACACCAAATATTGATTTGATTTAGATTTCTCTTTTGTTCATTCACTGCATTTTGTTGATTGATGAACATAAATGATTAACACTTCCATTTTTGAAAGCATTCTTTGTTTACAGCATTTTTTCCACACCAGCACAGTACTGTATCTTTCCCAGCTCTGTCCCTCTATCTAGCCAATAGGCTAGCCAATAGCCAATATCTATAGGTCCTTTTCTCCATCCTTACTGTCCAACCTCTCATACAATTCACCAAACACCTTATTTTTAGCCTTCGCCACTGTTTTCTTTGCCCTGACCTTCATGTCCTTGTATTCCTGTCTACTTTCTTCATCTCTGTGACCATCCCATATCTTTTTCACTTGCCTCTTCTTCTGTATGCATTCCTGAACTTCTGGGTACCACCACCAGGTTTCTTTATCCTCCTTCTTCCTTCCAGATATTACACCAAGTATCTTTTGCAATCATTGCCCAGCAATCTGGCAACTCTTCACTACTCCTAGTGCACATGAAGAAGGAGTTCCTTCTTCAACTTCCACCATTTGATCCTCGATTCTGCGCTCACTTTCCTCCTCTTCTTGACCTCCAAGGTCATCCTACAGACCACCATCCTATGCTGTTTAGCTACACTCTCCCCTGTCCCTAATTTGCAGTCTCCAATCTCCTTCAGACTGAACCTTCTGCAAAGGATAAAATCCACCTTTGAGGATCTTCCTCCACTGTTATACATCACCCTGTGCTCCTCCCTCTTCTTAAAATAAACATTAACTGCAACCATTTCCACCCTTTTAGCTAAATCTACAACCATCTGACCTTCTGCATTTTGCACTCTTCTTGACACCATGCCTACCCATCACCTCCTCATCACCTCTGTTCACTTCACCAACATGTCCATTAAAGTCTGCACCAATCACCACTCTCTCTCCCCTGGGTACACTCTCTATCACTTCATCTAACTCACTCCAGAATTCTTCTTTCTCTTCCTTCTCACAACCAACTTCTGGGGCTTAAGCACTAACAACATTCATTATCACACCTTCAGCTTCCAGCTTCAAACTCATCACTCTATCTGACACCCTCTTCACCTCCAAAACACTCTTCACATACTCTTCCTTCAGGATAACACCTACTCCATTCCTCTTTCCATCCACACCATGGTAAAACAATTGAAACCCTCCTCCAACACACCTGGTCTTCCATCTAGTCTCTTGCACACACAAAATATCAACCTTTCTTCTCTCCATCATATCTGCTCCAGTTACCAGTCTTGCTGCCAACATTCAAAGTTCCTACGCTCACTTCCACACTCCTGCCCTTCCTTTTCTCCTCCTACCTCTGGACATGCCTTCCTCCTCCCCCTCTTCTTCTTCTTCTTCCTCTTTGGCCAACAGTAGCTCAATTTCTACTTGCACCCTGTTGACTAATAGTACTGGTGGGGTTCATCTGTTCATCTGTCTGTCAATCTATCTATCCATCCATCTATTGCTTTCTCTCTATTCAAATATCATCCCTAACTTTTTTTTCCTGTATAAGATAAATGAAGGAAGTGAGATGGATACCTCGATTGCATTTCACGTCATTTATATCTTGCTCTTAACAAAGTCTAGAAATGGCAGTAACTGTGGTGATCACTAATGTCCTTTCCTCCAGTGTTTCATTTTCCCTGCTGTTTTTTTTTTTGTAATACTCGCCTGCCCAGTGATCATGCTCACCGCGAGGGGGCGTTAGCGGCGCGCGCTGTGGAGGCGGTGAGGCGGAGCGCGAGAGCTCTTGCTGAAACCCCGCGGAGTTGAGCTCAGTCTCTCCTCAGCCCGGCGGCGAACGCCACGTCCGGACAACCTGACTGACTTTTTACGTTTTGAAATCGTACCACACCTTAATTTTTCTAACATTTTTCCATGTATATATTTTTGCTTTAAACGAAGCGTTCTCCGAGGGCGCGGAGACGTCGACTGACAGCCTCTTCATTTTTACACTATGAATTAACAGTTGAGCAAGAAAACGAGTGACGAGTTAGGAAATACGTGCCTGTGAAGTAAGTATGCATGCATTTTATTAAGATATTCATAAAGAAATGTTAGTCTACGGTCCGTCTTTGCCTCAGTTTACAGGCAGACGTCGAGTAGCTCGTGGCTGCTTCAGTAACGCTTTTCACAAATTAACGTTCCGTCAAAACTCCATGTTCCCGTCAAGCTACCTGTAATGAACAGCCCCACTCAGTAGTTTTGGATAGTCAGTGGTTTAATGCAGTTGTGTGCATTTGTCTTTGTTACTGAGTGCAGCTACTGTCTAAATGTTTGGTAACAGCGCTCACAGGCACACCTGCCTGCGGTAACCAGCACTCCGGTTGCCATAGCAGAGCGAGGCTCCGGAGCCCGTTTCTTTTCCCACCCATATCCACAATTCCAGCCTTCCTCGTGCCGTGAATGGCTAGACGGTTTACCGTACTGCAATCTTATTGGCTCGTAATTCACAATCTCGTGCACCTCGCCGATCAGCGACCAATCCCATAAAGGAGGTGGGGTCTTTCAGAAAAGGTGTGGGGAAACAAAACATATGTACAATAATTGCCATCTCGCTTCGCCATTGTTTAACAGAAGGATTTTAAGTTTTTTTTTTTTTGCTTCGTGAAGTGATTTTGTCAACCAACAATGTGTGTTTTTTGTTTTTGCTGCAATGTGCGGCAGATCGCTTTCCTGCATACTGAGTCCCGGCAATCAAGATTTTCTGTCACAGATTCCACGAGTGCTGATGAATGGACACTGTCCTCATACTAATCTGTTGTGTCTCTCTGAGGTCTCTGATGTGACCTGCCTCCAGCTGCACCTGAAGACAAATTCAGGTGCTGTTAGAAAAGCAATGCCTCCTCAGCATTGTCTCTTCCCTTCAGTCCAGTGTATTTGAACAATTTGCGTTTATAGTTCTGCCTCGGTTTTGAAGTCTAGGCTCCAGATATGACGCATACATATTATGCATACAGGGACGTTTGTAATTGCATACTATACTACTAAGTGGTTCATATTTTTTAATAAGTCTTTAGACCCATTAGATGATGTCTCTAGTGTCCTCTCAGTAATTGGTGTCATGTGCAGGTTGGGTCCCAGTGGGAAGATGCTGAAATATGGTGCCAAGCTTTTGAATATCCTTTAGATAATTCTTCTGCTGCTTTATCATTGCAGTAGGTATCTAATAGAGCACTCTATCCACCTTTAAAACCACCTTTCATCTTGAATGCCATTTCATTTGTAGAGGTCCTAAAGAGAACATTGACTGTTGAGAAATGTTAGCTTCAGTATGATCTATATGTCCAAAACCACTAGAATATGGTGGCAGCGGGCAGCGGTAGCCTAGTGGTTCGGGCGTTGGCCACATGATTGGAGGAACGGGGGTTTGAATCCCTTCCCAATAGGTTGCCCTGAGGTACCCTTCAGGCAAGGTGCCGTCCCCATCACTGCTCCCTGGGCGCTTTCAATAGCTGCCCACTGCTGCAAGGTGTTTGAGTGTGCATGGGTTAAATGCAGAGGTCCAATTTCGTTGTGGTTCATTGTCTGCTGTGCTTTGACCTCGCAATGACAAGGGTTGTCACTAAAACTAAATATGTTATTGACATCAAGCAAAGCACTTTATTATTGAGATCCACAACAAAATCTCTGTTTTAGTAGAATGGCAGTTTTCTTTTTGGTTTTGCAGTTATAGCTACTGTGTATTGTTGCCAAAAAGGGAGATTTTTTACATTCTTATTTTCTTAAGAAATGAGTCCATTACAACCACATTACATTGTATGTTACAATGGTGATTTACAACTTTTCAGCTTTGTGTTTTTTGGAAAGATTATTCCTGAAACCATCAGACCTTCATGGACAAGTCTATATTGACAGCTTCCAATTACTACTGTTATAGTTGCAGTTTGTAGCCATACAGCGGCTGTGATTGCAGCTGGGTGATTTAATTAATAATGTTATAATGTCTAAATAAAAGCCAAATTAAGAGAATTGCATTTTAAAGCATTTAAATCCCTTTAAATTTCTATAATACTTTCAAGTCTTTGTAAATAGTGCGTGTTTGGTTAGGGTGTTGGCACATGATCGGAGGATTGGGGGTTCAAACCCCTTCCCAATAGGTTGCCCTGAGGTACCCTTGAGCAAGGTGCCGTCCCCATCACTGCTCCCCGGGTGCTTTCAATAGCTGCCCACTGCTGCACAGTGTTTGAGTGTGCATGGGTTAAATGCAGAGGTCCAATTTTGTTGTGGTTCATTGTCTGCTGTGCTGTGACCTCGCAATGACGAGGGTTGTCACTTTCACTTTCACTTTCTGCTCAGTGGTACATCAAGAGATCTGCATTAATGTATTACTGCATTACTACAGCATTGTAGTGCAGTGTGAGGTCAGTAGAGAATTTAACATGTCACTGCTGATTGGGTAGTGTTGGGGTGCAAACTTTACTGCATAGCAGCATCTAAACTACTGTGTCATCACATTGTCAGTTTCCACACTGAATATTGCAAGTGTTAATGAATTCCTTTTTATCTTTTATCTTAAATTAGCCATTTTAGTTTGTCTAATCATATTTTATTAGTATTGAAAATGTACGTACTTTCAAGATGTATATGTCTTAACAGTCAGGATTCCCTTTAAAAGTGCTGTTGAAGTCTTTTAAAACAGCAAGAGCACAGACTTTGCTTTTAGTAGACAGTCTTTGTCCTATGTCCCCAAATTCCTGTAGAACAAACATCCAAATTGGTCTTTGATCAGTAGCAATGAGTACCTCCCACCATGTGGGTGCTGGGTCAGAGAACAGCTGTATCTGAGTTTCACTGGGGGAGCACAGTGTCCATGTGAAATCTCTGTTTGGCTACAGGCCCGGTATTCTGCAGGAGTATTTTTGGTCGTTCCCAGCGTTTCTGTGACCATTATTGACAAACAAGATACCCTTCAGAGCACTGGTCTTTTCCTGTATAAACTCAAATTGGTTGGAAATAGGAGGAGATTTAGTTTTTCTGAAAGCTCTCCAGAGTCGTGCACAGCCTCAGGCACTCCACTGTCACATTGTAAATTGTATTTGGCACATGTTTGCATCAGCACTTGTGGGTGGTTAGAGCTGCTAAAGATAACAAATATAACAATCTGTTAGGACCAACATTTTGCAGCATTCTTCTTATTATTTTTTCTTTACAGATGTTTTCTTCTAACTCACTGTGTTAGATTAAAACAGATAGCAAGCTACCTTTTCCTAACTATCATAAGTTGAATATTCATGTGTTTAGGCATTCTTGGGTTGCCATTAGATATAAAAAGTTTTTTTTTTGTTACTGTGCCTTTAAAAACTGGTGTATATAAATAACATGCCCTGTATTGTACCTTGCTCAAAAGGCAGTCCCGGTTTAAGGGCTTTGTATGACTTAATCATTAACTAGCCATGCTAATTCATCTTGTACAAAACAGGTTGTTTTTACAGCTTCGACAGCTTTTGGACATTTTTTTTACTGGAGAGTGAATGTTTTGAAAGTTTAAAAGTGTTTTCATGCAATATCTGACTTGTCTAAAGTGTTTTTCTAATGTATGGACCTTTATAAATACATTTGATTTGTTGTCATTATATTGTTGTCGATTAATCACATCACATTCTTCATCATTTCTGAAAGTCTGAGATTGTCCAAACCAAGCCGCTTATTTCTATTGCCCTGTAATCAATGCTGAGCAACAATCGATATCTTCCTCACTCAGTCTTTTAGTTTGTAGCTATGTTTTAATTTGAAAATATTGAGTAGACGAGTAAGATTAAATTGCTCCATAAATGCTTTAATGCCTGCGGTTTAGGTTTTTAGATTTGCTGCTATTTTTTTCTAGACTTTGTTTTGAAAGTTGCCAAGCTCAGCTGTGGGATTTGAACTCAATTATGAGAGCTTCACTTGGGTATAATCTGTGACTGTCCAACCAAACACATGCTCTATAGGGAGGGGTGGTTATGTTTATGTAAAGCCTGTGTTCTAGTTGATGTATATGGGGTATTTTTTTATTGCATTGTAGCTCTGGAAGAGTTAAAACCATGAATGCATTGTTGTAGCCTGTTGTGAAGACAGCTACCAACTATGACAAACGTTTGTTTTGTTGCTGGGGCTAAATAAACTTAACCTAAGCCTAAACAAATTATGTCCAGTACCTGTATGAGTTAAGAAATTGTAGCTTCTACTTTGAAATTTTTTGCTATGTCATCTTATCTCACAGAAGAGTTGCTGCAAAGCAGATTGATGCAAAAGTTAATGCTGGCTGTGAAAGAAAAGTGATTGCACAGTGCATCCTAGTTTGTGGAGAATGGGGCTGCGTAGTTGCAGACAGGTCATTGCTCCTGCTGACCCTTTACCATTGTGGAAAGCATCTAAAAAGGGCATGCAGATCTCAGAACTGGATCACAGAGAAATAGAAAAAGGTCAGATAATTAATGTTTTTACACCATGTAGTTGGCTGAGTGTGTGTTTATTTATTAGAAGTGAAGTTTATGACTTAGCCTTCAAAATCTCTAGATCTTCAAGCATGTAGTAGTGTAGTGAACAAACTAGTCCCATCCCCTAAAGCCCCGCCTCACAGCTTGGTGGTCTTAAGGGAGGGTGCCCTAACCTAGTTTCTAGCACAGTTTAGTAATTCCCCTCCTCAAACATGCTCTCTTAACCTAGTAATTAACAGAGTTAATTGAGGGAAATCACCTAACAATGCGGGACGTTGGCTCTCCAGGAAAGGAGACAGAAACCCCTTATCTGGTCCATATCAACTTGGTACCGGATCCCACAGCTTAAATTTAGAGTTCCTTATGGAGGGAGTCCTTGATGGGACAGAGCTGTTTTTTGTGGAATAAGGGCTCCAAAACCATGTTAGGCAGGTTGTTTTAAAGGGATTGCTGGTCAGTGTGGGTTTCAGATGGAACATTATAATGTCAAAAGTTAGATTTTAGTTCTTGTTAGTGTTCTGTTGTTGAATGACAAGGGATAGTAAAGGGGAGGGGGAGAAAAGCTGCTTTATCCACTGGACAAGCTACATGTCAGACTCTTACAATCATTTTAGCTGACTGATAATGACCTTAATGCTTGAACACAGTATCCTCTATACAATATCTTCAAATTTCTAAGAAATGATCATTACTGGTCCAGCTGTCTTGTTTCATGTTTGTTTAAGCAGTCACTCATATATATATAACTTTTAGTTTTCATTTTTTTTGTTCATTTTTGCTTAAGGATCTATTAAGTGTTGGGAAATATGGCCGCTTGGTTCAATTCCCTGAGGGGCTGAGAGCTGTTGGTATTAGCTGAGGAGCAGCAGCCCTAATCTGCAGTTTACACAGAGAGCAGATGGTGTCAGGGATAGAGTTCTGCTCATGGCTCAAAACAAACAGTCAAGCAGGCGAGTGTGCAGAAGTCATCTGAAATTATGTAATACTCTCCCCTGAAAAAACTTTGTGCCACTTGAACTGCATTTGTCCACTATTGTTGCTGTTAACAGGAAATGCAAATGGCAAGTGCTCATGTTTTTTCTTATATTTTTGTTCTGAGAGTTTGTTGTGTAAGCTGTTGCCAAATGTGGATGATATGACAGGACGCCAAAAGTATGGTCTTTACTCATATGTTGCATGTTCAAGTTTAAGGGGCATTCCAACCTAAAAGTTGCATTTGTGTTGTCATGTTATGATGTAGTCTATAACATACTTGTACATACATGTGAGACATTTAGGAATATTTGGCTTCTATCTGCTTTATCCATCTAGCAGAAGAAACAAACCTTTCTCCATGAAGTATCTGAAGTATCTAAATGTTATCTTCATTTTTGTGTTACATACATGAGAATGAAATTATCAGTGTTTGCAGATTATGCTCAACCTTTTTGCATTTTTTTACTAAACTAAATTTTGCTAGGGTGGCTTCATCTTGCTTTGCGTTGACTGTTCTCTGCTGGTATTGTTTTGCCACCATCCCCATAGATCCCAGTGATTCTGCTGCATTTAATTGGCAGCAGTGTCTTAGTTTGGTTTTAGACCCGGCAGAGAAATGGTCTGGCCAGATGTGGTTCCATTCAGGGGTTTCCTCTGTGCTTATCTTGTGTGTCATATAATGTCCTTTATTGTTTTCTATTCATAGCACAGCTGGTCTCTCTGTAGGTGACAGTGGAAAAAATAAGTCCTTTATTTCAATACACCTTTGCTTCCTGTTGGTTTTGTGCCAATAAGAAAGAAAATGTTAACAAGGCCCCACCAATGTAGCAAAGAGAGTTACAGCAGGAGATAAATTTCAGTTTAGGTGATTTGTACTCCGATCATTCTGACTTCGGTGGAGCATTTTTACTGTGAGAGAACCATTATTGTTACAGTGCTCTGTTGTGGTTAATACATGTTGTATGTTTCACAATGGCCATGGGAGATTTCCCTGCTCAAACACACCTGATTCAATTCAGCTGTTGACTAAAGGGGGAATGTCACCAAACTGTTTTGGATGCTGAACCGTAGAATTAGAAGTAAATCCCTTTGTAAGCATCTGCATCTGAGTTTAAAATTAAATTAGCTTGGAAAATTGTAAATGGAATGGAACAGCAATAAATCTGTATGGCATCAGTGTGACTTTTAAAGAGATTTCTTCTCTCCTTCTGTCTCATAATTTGATTTGACTTGAGCAAGGCCAAATAAATTAGTGGTATCTGGCATTTGTCAAACAGAGTTACAGAGTTCCTATCTAACCCGTGTCACCATCATTTCCTTCTTATACGTAGCTTACATTCAGTTATACATTATAATAATACATTGCATATTACATTTGCTACTTATGACTTGCCATTTATGTTTACCTACTGTAGCAGAGTGCAATGTTGGCAAAATGATCCGATCATATCATGTTATAGAAAAATATAAGAAATTACACTAAATTGTGTTTGCCTAAAAGAAGGCATGCTGCCTCAATGGATTTTTTTTGTGTGATGACAGCAACAACACAAAAGCTGTGTAGAGCAGGAGAGCTAAGATTTTTTTTTTTCCCTCAGTTAGCGACCCCTTGCAGTGAGAAGTTTAATTGGAACACAACGCTCCATTTGGACACCTTGCGCAAATATGAAGCTAATAAAAATAATGGTTTGTAGTGGTTATCTAAGAAGTGAAGTGAAAGTGATTTATTTGTCATTGTGAGCTCACAGCCCAGCACCACAACGAAATCCAATCCAGCACCCACGGAGCAGTGATGGGGACATTAAGGGTAGCCCAGGGCAAACTATTGGTCCGGGATTCAAACCCTCTACCTACTATAACCGTGAAACTCTTTTGTAGTATGCTTTAAAGCTACCCTGAAAATGACATGATGTTGTAACAGCTTAAGTACCATTGAATAAGCAACAACTTATCAAACCTCAGTAAAACTATCAATAGGATATACAATATGCATAACAATATTTAATATTCAGGTGTTTTTTTTTTTTTTTGCAAGACAATTTGTATCAGTGAGAGAGGCTTCTTTGGCCTGCTGCATTTAGGGAGTGCCAGTGGAAACACAGTGTCTTTCATGCTCTCTTCCCAGCCTGTGCCCTTCCTTTGTCCTCTGGTCAGCTTTGGTCTAAAGGTGGGGAAAAACAGAAGAGCAGAAGGCATGCAAAACTATGTACTGGTCACAACTGGTTTAATGGAGGGTTTCTGAATTTCACTGTGTTAGATACTTTTTATTACATTTGGAAAGAAAATCTAAATGGTTTTTAGATGTTGGTTTTTCAGATGTTTCCTTTAACTCCACATTCTTGACTGTGGCTCAGAATCACATAGAAATCAGTGCATTCATTAAAGGTGGATCATAAATAATCCATGTAGTGGGGCCACTGGTGTGGTCCGTGTACCAAGAGCAATTCTGTGCAATGTAGGCTACAGCTAAAATGATTTACATTTTGAAGGAGGTAGGGTGGACCATACAAGATGAATGTCCATGGCCAGAAGCTACTGGTAACAGCATAAACACACCGTTTTACTAGCTACTACAGTATTGATGATGATATTAATCTTCTAAAAGTTTCATTTTGTTTCAAAATAGTACAGCAAAACACCTTTGATGAATATTTTCACATTGCACAGATTGCTTATCTTTGTAGCATGGCTTGATTGGTATGAAAAGTATCCAGCTGATACTGACTTTATGGAGCTTCATTTTTGCTAATTTACAAGGTCAAAGAATATTTTTTAGTATAAAATCTTTAAAATATAAAATCTTTAAAATCTCATGATTTCACTTTTACATTGTAACGTAATTCAATTTTATGACCATCACATTTCTGAAAGAATCAAATAATAAAAAATGTTGGGAATTAAATTTACCAATATTTACCTTACTTGTTTTTCTCAACTTTAAGGTTTTAGTGCATTCACAAAATACTATTAGCATGATACTATTAAGATATTTAAAAAAAACTTATAGTAATAATGTTAATGTTGGCATACTGAGCATAATGAGCTGCCCTTAACTGAATTTGGTGCAGTGAAGAATGTGAAATCATGTTGTTAATTTTGATCATATTTTGAAAAAAATGTCAGAACAAGCATGTTATGCTGAATATTGTGTATTGGGAAAACCATTGTTATTTTTTGTATTGCCCTCTCATAACTGGCACTTTGTATTTTGTTAGCTAATGTGGTGTGAATCACTCGTACTTGCCAAATTCCAGCAGTGGCTGATACTTTAAGAAGTAAGCATGACCGTATGAAATGCACATATGAGACAATTACTTTGGGTTGTTTAACTGGCAGAGAGAGGAAGTATGTGCTTAGGTGTCCTCACCTTAGCTTGTTATAAGTAGTTAAGGGAATTGGAAATCCATGCATCCATCCATCCATCCCCTCATCCACCATCAAATCTATAGCTACACCAAACATTAACATTAAACCCAAAAAGGCAAAGTGAATATCCTCTTATTCTGGCACCTGTCGTTAGTTGGAGTAAAGACCATGTGTTCCATGTGTTGGAAGCAGGAAGATTGAGCAAGTAAATTGATCTGTGTGACTTTGATAAAGGCAAAAAGCATAATTTTCCAAACAGCAGATTGTGTGAGATGAAGAGGTTCTAACTGTTGTGACCTGCTGGGCAAGTTAATCATGGCCATGGTAGAAAGGTATGAAGATACGCTGCCTTGTAGCTTGCTCCACAGATGGAATTGCAGCTACAAAGCAGCTACAGAGAGCCCATTATTAGCCCTAATCACTGGTAAAAGTACTTTTCACATGTTTCATGTACCTATACCTTATTGCAGACCAAACACCTCCTTTCCTGGCAACAGTATTTCCTAATGGCAGCGGCTTCTTTAGGCAGGATTATGCACCCTGGCTCACTACAAACATTGTTCAAGAATGATCTGAGAAACTGAGAACCACAGTTTGATCAAGCATCTGTATCAGACAGCTGGGTTTAACGTTATGGCTGACCATCCACGCTTCCACCCATAATGCAAATGCTGTTATTTTTTGCTGATCATAGTTTGTTGTTGGAGAAGTGCTGTAATACCTTGGGAAATTCCATTTTCTGGCTAGTCTATATTTCCTTTCTATACTTCTTTTTTGCTGGGATGTAGTGATAGTGAAGAGCTGTTTGTGCTGTTAAGAGATTTTACTCACAGTCTCTCTCTCTCTCCCTCTCTGTTGGGCGTTGGTCGGTCACATGGTTGTGGTCCTGCCGTGAGAATATCATAGCAGAACATGGAAGCTACCATTTACTCTCTCCCTCAGTGGCTTGGGTAGAATGGTGTGTGTGCATCTGTGTGTTTGTTTTCCCCAATTTGAGGTGCTTCACACAGACCAAAATGAAAGATGCTTTGTATTCTTTTGCTTACAGGCTTTGTACTTGTAATATGATTTCATGAGGCTACTTATGTTTTTAATCCTACAGTGGATTCTCTGCAGATTCCTGTTCATCCTTTTTCTGCGAGTGGTCTTGCACAAAGCATGTCAGTGAAAATTGGATCATGGTTTTAGTGTAAAGACACATTTCACACCTTTTGCTTTTCAGTCCAGAACTCCCTAAAGGCTTCCCCACTGGCACTGCTCTAAATAGCAGAAATGTTCCAGCCACAGAACATGACAACAGGCTCCTGATTCTCAGAAAGATTTCACTTGGCATGCCCAGCCTAGAGCAAATGATTATTTTTTACTGCGAATCATGATCCTCCTGACAACCTGATAAACTTTTGTTTATCACAGTCTGCAACTAACTAAGGGCTTACTCCATCTAAATCCATCCCCGAATTGCTCTAGATCAATGCATTTATAATATATTTTGAATGTATATTTTTTTATTTAAATGTATTACACTTGGAAACAAAGACTAATCAAGCAAAGTGGCTTGTGCTGGAGGTAACACAACGTTTCATTGGTGTCATTGGTGTTTTTGAAGTGGCCATGGATTCTCTGTGCGTAAGTTTGCTTTGCTGCTCTGATGGCCCGAGACAAGTTTGCCCTCGCTTTTCTTAGGGCAACTTTGAAGCTAATGTACCATAAACAGCATGCCACATTTCTCTGAAGCTGTGTTGATGTCCTGTGTACTCTTGAATGTATTTGTTTGTGGTTCCTGATACTGTTTCAAATACTGTTATGTAAAAATGGACTTGAATAAATATACTACCGGCCAACACAACACTAGCCACCAGCTGAGTTTTGTCTATAGCTTGGTTTGACAGATAACAAAGTAGACAAATCATCCATACATCTTCAGCACAAAACTAAGGAAGCAAACACCATGCATCTTGGTTGTTTGACTATAACATACAGTTAAAAAATACATGTATTGTAAAATAAATTTTTTAAATCAAATATTTTCTTTTACATTTCCATTAAAATAATACTAGATTGTTATCACCAGTGAATGAACCTGATTACCATATACATGCTTGTTCCTCCTGGACAAGTTCTTTGTCATTGTCTTTTTGTCTGGGTGAATTTTGCATATGATTGGCTATCTGCTTAGTACATACTGGACTGCAGAGCCTTTCCTTAATTCGGTGCACCAAGAGGAAACTACTTTAGTGTTTTATACCTTACAGTGAGTGTCACAATTTCTGTGGCTGTTATTCAGTTAGATAAAGGGTTGCCATTTGTTCATGGCCTTTAAGGCAGATGCATCAGAACTACAGCTAAATAAAACAGCCAAACAGCTGTCATTTTTAAATAGACATTATTATTACTATTAACATTTCTGTTTAGAACCTGGGTTAAAGCAAAAATGTCACTATATCACTATACCTTTTCAACTGCTTGTGAAAGTAAAAATGACTGTGAGCATACACATTTTGGGGTCTAATGTACCAGTTAAGAAAGTTTAAATGCATGAAGCCTACCTGAGTTTTTTTTTTTCTGTGATCACGGTGTACCCTCTAATGGCGGTTTCCTGCAGAATCACATGCCATGTCACAAAGCTCAAATTATACCACACTGGTTTCTTATACATGACATGTATAAGAATGTCTCCTAGTCATCTCTCCCTCATCATTCGGCCCAATGCTAGCCAGCACAAGCGTTTGTTAGCTGGTGTAAAAGAATGGGCAGTTAGTCAATTCTCCCAAGCCCTTTTCTGTTCAATGATGTACTTCAGACTTTTCAAGCAAATTTCAGGTTTTAGGCAGTTGGTTGCCAGCATTCTGTCTGCTGATTGCTGAATTGTTGCTAAGCAAAGCAGGTCATTGGC
The DNA here is from genome assembly GCA_017165825.1 of Hepsetus odoe. Taxonomy (NCBI): domain Eukaryota; kingdom Metazoa; phylum Chordata; class Actinopteri; order Characiformes; family Hepsetidae; genus Hepsetus; species Hepsetus odoe. Next base: position 497,046 of record CM029392.1, read on the forward strand.
TGCTTTTGTTTAATGAACAATAAAGAATAAAAAAATAAAAAAGTTACTTTTAGAAATATTTTATATTGAGATCTGAACAGCATGTTAAAATATGACAACAGTGAATAAAAAATGGAAAAAATAAAGATACTGTACTAGCAGCAGCCAGTGGGGTTCAGCTGGCAGTTATTCATCTGGTTGTATTTTTGGGTTACACATGTTACATTATTTTGAAGCCACTGAGTGGCATAGGGTTTTATCTCCAAGAATAATCAGATTTTCTTTGACTAAAGCAATAATGTGACTAACCACATGTTTTCATCTTGGCCTTGAAATAACATGGTCATATTTTTCAGATTTATTAATCCAAAGTCTATATATTTTTTTTATCAAGTAAATTAAATGCATTATTAGATTTGGACGTAACTTTTCACATGGTTGAATGACCGCAATGAGGAAAAGATGGATCCCTTTTATTGTTAAAAGACTGTTTTGTCCTAACCACTGTGTGAATTTCCTGGAAGGCTTCATTAAACCATAACACTTAATTCAACCATATACCCTTTTAAGAAGTGACCATTTTTTTTCTACAAGTTCTCTAAGACAGCATCTTGTCCTGTGAATCTATGGACAGTATGTTTTGAGGATTCAGTGGGCACATTATGTGTTTGCTGTGGTGCTTACATTACCAGTGGAAAATGGAATAGGGGATTAGCTGATCTTTATTAATGGCTTTATAGACTTAAAATGGTTTATATCAGCGGCTGTTGCAGTAGGAGCATTCTGTTCAGTTTGTCTGTCAACCTTATTTTCTGTGCTTTCACAAAGGGTTTGCTGCTATTTTGAGTTTTATTCCTCATCTGTTTGCACTGTTTAGTCAAAGATTTACAAAGTATACAGATGTGGCGAACAAAATCCATTGATTCTTTCTCATTAAGTAAACTGTCTGCTTTTGGATGTCATCACTCATTGCCTTGGGCTCTTTTTGATATTTGACAAGGAATGAAAATTTTTTAAAAATCTGTTGAATTATAAGAATGCCTTTAGAAGGAATATTGGTAGGGTTATAGGTAAATTTCATTATACAGTGTAATTTCTTCTCATGTATGAATGAATGGTTGTTTAACTGCTAGTATTAATTTTTGTTCTATTCAGTTTTAGCTCTAATGAAACAACTAATTCAACTAAATTCACAGATTTCATTATCTGATCAGATTTTATGATGCATTTTACTCTACAAGGAAATGGCTCACTTTTTGTTATGCTTTCTTGTCCTAGTAATTATGTGTTCTGGCAGTGTCTGCTTCCCGAAAACATTTATCATTTTATCTTAATCTACATTGTTGGAGTCATGTGCTGCTTGCATTAGATCCAGTTAGCTTGTTTGCCCTTGCCAACCACTCTGACCTGGCCTTTAATTGATAATCAAGGTCATACCCATTCATTTCCCTTTTTTCGAGTACATGCCAGTGGAGCACTGAACCATTCAAATCACTGAAAAATTACTCTTTAATTTAACCCTTTATAGGCGTGCTTCTTTGCACTACCCTTAAATGATAGATAATGCAAAATTAGGAGCAGAGTTAAACATTTTGGATGTTAACATGGTAGCACTTATCCTCTTTCCAGTTCATCAACACCACTGATATTGTCTCGATGTGGAATGTCAGCTTATTTCATTGTGGTTTAACTGACCTTGTGTAGATGCCTTTGGTCAGCAGTAATGGAGGAAATCCAGACATGCCTAAACTAGCCTGGGCATAGGGGATATGCCCTCCTTTATCTCCACATTTGACAAAACAAAAGTGACAGGAAAGATGTGGATATTTATAGTTTTTTGCCACCAGATGGTATTGATTTGTTGGAAAGTGAGGACAACTGGTCTCTTCATCCCACAAAGTTTATGATTATGGGCTATTACTAATAACTTTAATGTCTTAATTGTTTTGTAAGTATATTCTTAAGAAGATATGTTTGGATTAAGGATTGGGATTATTTGAATATTCATCATTGTGTTAGTTCTAGGGAAATTTAATGGATTTTAATTGTAATCTCTTAAATGGCCCATATGAAATGAAACTGAATTTTCTTTGTTAGGTTAAAGAGCTGGTACATAAATGCTGTTATAATTATGCTATTCCAATAGTGTACCAATTGCTCCCTAATTAATATAGCCCAGATATGTATTTAAAAGTAAAACTGCTCCTTTCTGATTTACACATCCAAATTTTTAGTTTCAGTGAGTTTCAGCTCAGACTTTTTAAATGATCAAAGCATGGCAGCCAATCGGGGTGGCGGTGGTCTAGTGGTAGGGTACTTGCCTATGGACCTATGGCTCAAGGGGTCCCAGGTTCAAATCCCACCTCTAGCACTACCACCACTGGGTCCCTGAGCAAGACCCTTAACCCTGAATTGCTCCAGGGACTCCAGGACTGTCCCTGTAATTAGGACATGGAAGTCGCTCTGGATAAGAGCGTCTGCTAAATGCCGTAAATGTTTACAGCCAATCAGAACAAGATGAGGACTTTGAACCGGAGGGTTGTTGGTTCAATACCCAGGACAGGCAGGAAAAATGTGGGTGAGTGGGGGGGCTGAGAGAAAGTTTTCCCACTCTCACTCCCACATCCATGGGTTGGCCTTGGAAAGAGGAATAGAGAAGACATGTGAGTGGTCGGTGTGAATGAGGAAGAGGCAGAGGATCGGAAAAAATGACCCCTAAATGGGAGCATCCAAAGGCAGAAGAAGACTGTGTTTACAACAACAAAATATTTGCATGTAATGAGAGACTGATTGTTGGGTAGCTTTGACAATGCTTGAATGAGGAAAAAGGAGGATGGTAAATATATCAGTTATGTGTCATTTGTCTTCCTGAAACAGCTATTCATTATGCCCCAGAATGCATGACCTCGAGCAATCCTTTTTGACTTGTTCTAAGAACAGTCTGTAACTGGCAGCATAGGCACTTCAACATCCGCAGCTCTTAATCTAAGGCTGTAAAATGTGCTTTCACCTTCCATGGGTGTCCAGTTTGCTGGTAGTCATGGTGATCTGCTTTGTGTGTGTGTGTGGGTGCTTTTATGTGTGTCAGCCTACAGCGTTGGCTTAAGTCTTTCGTTAGTGTAGGAATGCCCACAAGCACCAACACTCTACCCTGGCTGCGTAACGAGTGGTTAATTAGAGGATTAAGTCCACTGCTTTGGAATGACTAAAGATCCAAATCCTGATCACCAAAGCACAGCAGAGAGGACTCCAACACAGCTCTAAACTCCTCTAGTATGCTTAACATAATGGATATAAGGACAATGTTGGTGACCCATGTTGGCGTGTAAATGCTGAGTTTTGGCTTTTTATCAGAAGTCGATCCCTGTTGCTTCTTGTTTTTTTTTTTTTTGTTTTTTTTTTTGCTGACAGGTGAGGTAAGCTGTTGTCTATAGTAGTAGGACCAATACCGTCATAGTTGATGGTGATATAAATAAGAGCATTTACAAGTGCTGTCAAGTTTGTGCTGTTGTGACATGTTTTTACAGTTAGTTATCTGGTTGAATTATGTCATTGTAAAGTTGCTTAATAGGATAATGTTATTTCACTGCCCCAGATGTCACTGAAGTACATTACAACTGAAGCTAAAAGTAGTTGATGTTCTCTTGTGCAAGAACTAAATGTCTCCTTGTGCCTGTTCCAACAGTGGGTTAAAGATTAGCATTAGGAGAACCATGGAAAAATTTCGCTTTGTATTATGATTAGCATCGTTAATCTCAACGTTTTAACCACAGGCTTTCTTATTGTGGAAAAGGAGTAGGGTTTGCCAGAAGTTTCTGAATCATGTCAATATGCTCCAAATAGGGTATGTGTGTAGAACAGTGTGAATCAGTGTCTGTCACTCTGTTTGCACCTTTCAGTTATGTGGTAGACTCCTCCACCTCAGATGGTCTCAGCTCAGACACGTATCAGATCATATTCTTATTCTGTTCTAAAGTTGTTGTTTTTTTTTTGTGTAGGTATTACAGCTAAATGGAAACTTTTGCAGTTTATTTTTAGGGTTTTAAAAATCCATCTCTGTTTACTACATCTGGCTTCAAGCTCTGTTTAAGTAATTAGCTGGAGCAATATGTGAACTTTTGGTCAGTTTTGATCTCTGTGTTTGGCTTTTATTAAAGGAGATGCCAAAAGGAAGAGAGAAAAGAAAGTGTTTTTTGAGCCCTGATATAAACGAACAAATAAAGAAAATTGTTTTTCGAAATGCTTGCTGTGTAAATGTTTAAAAAGGGTTGCTGTTTATAGTGATATAGTGAAAAGTGGACATGATTATGCAAAATATCTCCCAAAGAAAGCTATCAAATCTATCACTCTTTTACGTTTTAAGTAGTACCATATAAAAATTCAAAACCGAGGTCAGTGTAGAATCATTTGTCATTTTGAATAGTAAAATGGCTTAATCTTGTGTTAAACACATTTTGCTATGAATGATTATTATTATAATTATTATAATAATATTATTTAATAATTAAATAATTGTTATTGTCATACAATTATAATGATAACTATTTTAATTATAATATAACATAATTATACTTATTATTATTATTATCGTTATTATTATTTCTGGCAATAAATTACACAGATATTAAAAAATCAGTGCAATGTTTCTCTTTAATCAGTAGTAAGTGCTGATTTCTTAAAAACTCCCTGGTTTTGCCCCCCCCCCGGTTTTGCTTTTTTTCCTTATTGGCCTTGTTATTGTGCTGTATACACAATGTCTATACAGTAATAGTTGTGTACTTGAATCTCCATCTCTTCTTTTTTTGATCACTGCTTATATCAATAATTATTCTCAGTTCAGTGTTTTGCCCCTCAGTTGTTCATATTTGACCCACTTTTAACTTGTCAGTAGATTCTCAAGAAATGTCTTGTGAATTACACCGTAGCTAATGTTTCTTTTTATGTCCACTTTGATCACTTTGGCTTGTCACAGCTACAACATAATCAGCTGATCACATTTATTTAATCTGATTGCAGCTGATTTTCCACGGTGATTTGATTTTATAGTTGTTTTCTCACAAAAAGCACCTTGTGACCTGGGGGAGTTTACATCATTCAGGCTGTCAGCAATAAATCTGAAGAAGAAAGCATGAAACATTTACTGAGATGCAGTGCTAATGTTATTGGTGACTTTGCTTGTTTTAATATTCTCAAAAAAACTTAACATTAGCTTAACTGACTTACTGTGAATGTAAATATACTGGTGTGTGCATGAGCTAGGGCTTTCATGATTGCTTGATTCAAAATTAATTACATGTTTTAACAATCAGTTTAGTATGTTTCAACTCTAATTTTAATGGAAAGCAGGTACTCTGCTCATTATCACAAATGCATATTAAACATGCACAAATTAACTCTTAAATATTTTTTGAGAATCACTGAAAGAGAGAGGAAACCTAGTCATATATAACCTAATATATATATATATGCTTTTGGTTATAAATGTTATATGAAGCAACATAAACATATTTTGTGAGTGAACCTAATTGGACCAAAAGGAATACTACTTCCTGTTCCTAAAAGAGAGCTTGCTTTATTCATACTGACTCACCCTCATCATTGTAGTTTCTGTCTGTGATCGGATTGCAAATCAACCGTGAACAGAGGCGAAGTTTCACGGTCCGCTTGGGATGCCTACCGATAAGACGACATGAGAATTTTAAGAAGCGCCTCTCACACACACCCTTGTGCCTGCTCAGCTGGGAATGAAGGCTTCCTGAGGGTTTGTAGATTTAGGTGTAAAAGGAAAATCAAAAGTTTAATCACCTAACATCCTAATTATGTTAACAGAAATCATTTGCATTCATAAATTATTAATCCAAAACCCAAAGTAACAAGAACCGTATGCTGCAACGTTTTGGTAGAAGTGCAGACCTGCCTTATGCTGTACTGTGTTAAATTACAACCCATACCAAAATTAAAATAATACATAAGACTAGGCATCCGAAATTTCTCATCACTAAACTACAAAATTTCAGTGTATCTATTGAAAATGCTCTTGTTACGCCCTCACCCACTGTCCGGAATTTAGGTGTTCTATTCGATCCCTCTCTGTCATTTGAATCTCACATTAATACAGTTGTGAAAAATGCTTTCTTTCACCTCAGAAACATCTCACGTCTCCGCTCATCTCTTTTGTTGAAGGATGCAGAAATACTTGTTCATGCTTTTATAACGTCCCGTCTCGATTACTGCAATGCTCTACTCTTTGGTCTCCCAAGTAGAACATTAGCCAGGCTCCAGTATGTGCAAAACTCTGCAGCTCGTGTTCTCACATTCTCCAAAAAATCTGAACATATCACCCCCGTTCTCCACAAACTTCACTGGCTGCCCAGATCGTATCGTATTCAATACAAGCTGCTTCTCATCACATTTAAAGCCCTTCATGGATCTGCTCCTTCATACCTCACTGATTTACTCCATTCATACACTCCCACCCGCTCACTTCGCTCCTCCGGTACCGGGTTACTCTCAGTTCCTAAATTCAGGTGAGCTTCCATGGGGGGTAGATCATTTAGTGTTGCTGCCCCTAAACTCTGGAATTCCCTCCCTCAAACCCTGCGCCTCACGTCCTCTCTGTCCTTCTTTAAAACACAGTTAAAAACATATCTATTCAGTTTGTGCTATTCCACTTCTCCCAGTTCTTAATTTCCTTATTCTACTGTTTGTTTTCTGTCTTTGTGTTTGTATTAACTGTTTTTTTTTTTTTACTTGCTCTGCTCTGTAAAGTGACCTTGGGTTCGAGAAAGGCGCTATATAAATAAAAATTATTATTATTATTAGGCATAGTCCTGGGGCAGCGGTGGCCTAGTGGTTAGGGAGTTGCCCCCATATCGGAAGATTGTGGGTTTGATTCCCTCACCAGCAGGTTGCCCTGAGGTACCCTTGAGCAAGGTACCGTCCCCGTCACTGCTCCCCAGGCGCTTTCAATAGCTGCCCACTGCTGCATGGTGTTTGTGTGCATGGGTTAAATGCAGAGGTCCAATTTCGTTTTGGTTCACGTGTGCTATGCTGTGACCTCGCAATGACAAGGGTTGTCACTTTCACTTTTTTTTCTTTCCATTCAGTGGGTACCTGTGTTGAGACACTAGACCACAAAGGTCTAAATGTAGGTCCCTTTAATTGAATTGAAAAAAATGTTTCTGTCTGATAGTACTATTTGGAACCACTGTGACTCATCTACCACATCAGATATTGCCAATAAACAGAGCGCTGGAGAGAGGATAATACGATTATGGATGATTAAGCTTGACTTGGATTATGCTGACCGTGTAGGTTTAAAAATGGCAGCTAATTTTGAAGCTACTGTAGCCAGTTATTAGCCAACAGTGACGTTTTTTTGAGAGTGCCTTGCAAAGGGAATGTTGTAATGACTGGCTGTTTAGGCTGTTTGAAGCTTTTATTCACCAGGAGAGATTTCCTGTGAATAACAGCGAGTACTTCCCCTGACTGTTTGGGTTACACAATAGCTAAGACTATAAAAGTAGGGCTAGGCTGAAAGCAGACTGAAATAGTTGAACTGAGCAGCATATAATATGCCTCAGGGAGCCGAGCTCAAATGTGTCCATGTAAGCTATCGATTAGCAGTACTGGTAGCTAGAATTGACCAAGGCTTCCTACTGGATCTGTTGTATATTCAGGGGTACAGAAAAGGTTTTTTTTGTTTTTTTTAAACGGGAAACAAAAATATATAGTGTAGGGTTTTAACATGGAATGTATCATTTTATCTGTACAGATATTTTAACGTTTTCACACTGGTTTGTTTATACAAATTATTGACTTCTAGTTTGAAATGCTTGAGAGTGAATACTTTTAAACAGAATGAGTGATTTGATATGGATATGAAATGGTTCTTATCTACAAACACACCAGTTGATAAATGACTATGGGATACAGTGTCTGTGGTACAAATACAACCATACAGTTTAATAAAAAAAAAATAATGGTATACCTGTGTGTATTTTCTAAATTTTCAATATCCTGATGATGATAAAATGTTAGTAAATCTATCCTTTTTTTATGTGATTGTTTTGCCTTGTGAATGGCCTGTTCATATCTCTCCATCATTTATATTTACGGCATTTAGTAGATGCTCTTATCCAGAGTGCAGATTGTTACTGCATGTCCTAATTACAGGGACAGTACCCTACCACTAGACCACCGCCACCCTGCGGAGGCAGTGGTCTTCCATCATGAAGATAATTTAAAAATACATTTTAGATATTGGCTTATCTGTAAACAATTCTGATTCAGTAGGTTTCTCTGGAATAGAGCATTTCTCATCAAACTGCTCTGAATAGCTGTCTCTTAAAGTTATAAATATACAGAAATAAACTACATCTGTGTACTGCCCTAGCATGTATTTATTTATTTTTTTCTTTTCTTTTCTTTTTCTTTCCCCAAACCCTCGCAGAGGATGAACACTACACAAGAAAGGTGTGACAGTTGTCTCCACTGTATGATGGTAGATTTGTTGGCTGTAATAAAATCACCCATCAGATTTGCCTGAATGGTATGCTGCCATCTCATATCCCATCATCCCTTGCTCAGGAGGTGTTGTTTGTGGATTATCACAGATGCGCGTGTGTGTGTGCGCGCCTAAATCTTCTTGCAAATCCTCTTTAATGTTCCGTGGAATGAGGAACAGAGAAAGAAAAGATCTTCAGGTGTAAAAAAAAAAAAAACAATAAAACTTTTCTTTTTCTATGCTGGAGTAAAGCAGTATGTACATCCAGCCTGGCATCATTCCTCTCTGAAGCTCACAGACACTGCATACCAGGCTGAAGTGCTATAAGCCTTCAGCTTGGTAGGGTGATGCACATTTATAGCCCCATGTAGCACACTATGGTCTTGTTTTTACAACAGATGAAAGGTTAAGATCTGTACATATGTTGACCTAATGGGGTGGGTTTGCGGTTTATGTACTACAGGAGAGACTCTCTTCTGTCTATGCTTTCATCCTTTGATCTGGAGGTCATGAGCAAACATTAAACATGATGACTAGGGATGTAAAAATTGTTCAGGGAAGGTTGTGATTATTCAGCTGCATTGATTATGAAATGTTAAAAATCAATGACCAGGTATGTTTGTTAATTTGTGTTCACAAAGTTTAGCTCAGTTTAGCTTAAAATGTCTTTTTTTTTTTTTTTTTTTTTTGCTTTTACATTTTCCCAGTTTTGGAATGGTGAAGGCTAGCACTTGTTTGTATCGTATCTTTTCAAAATATAAGTTTATCATCTGAACATCTTTCCAAGGAGAACACCAATTCTGTTATGTCAGTTAAATAACTCCCATGTTGACCTGATTGATAGGGCAGATAGGGCCATTCTGGCCACCCACAGAGAATGAGGCCAGTTAAGTTTAGTTTTTTCTCCTAGCTATAGATTGCTGCGGTGTTATCTGGGATCAAATCATCATTTCCAAATGATAAGGCCAAAACATTTAAATCTTATACAAAAGGATGTCACAATACAATAATAACAGGTTCTACATTAATTAGAGCTTCTGTTCTTTTTTAAGGCTGAAAATGTGAACAAGAGATCATTTATGATGCTTAGTTATTAATTGAGATGAATGTACCAAGCCTTTTCACCAATGTCTTCCTATATTGATACTTATAATTCTCATGTTATAATTACGTATAAGTTGAAAACTGCTCAGTGATCTTCAGAACAGTATGAAAGTAAAGCTGTATTGGGTATCTGCCTTGGGCATCTTGTTAGGCTGAAATTTACTTGGAAACTTCTTTTTCTACTATTTAATATTGCATTATAATGTGGTGGGGGCCTTAACTACTTTGTATTTGTTCATGAGTACAGCTTTTATGACTGGTTGCATGTTAGAATTGTTCTTCCTGCTTAAGGTTTTGTCACAGAAGTAGATGGTTTCTTTAAGGTTGGTCACGATAGCTACTGTGAATAAGGTCATGTAATGAAGCACTGGCTCCACAGCTACAGGTACACTGTAAAGAACTGTTGGGCTTGCAGCCTTGTTTTGAACTAAAGGTACAAACTATTTGCATATTTTCATTTTCAGATTTGTCCTGACAAGGCTTAGCCAAGGTAATGTCAATTAGTATTGTATTTAAAGTGCCCTTGTCTTGCAGTTCAGTAGAATCAGGCCTTGTGGAAGATTTAACAGGCCTGATGATTTTATTTGAACTTAATTAAATAGCTTTTTTTTTTTTTTTTTTTTTTTTTTTAAAGATCATTTTCACTGACTTGACTATTTAAAAACGTTGCCATACCAAGTCAAATTACTAGTCTGCTTACAGGAAGAACAATTTATTGAGAAGAGATATATTATTGGGATATACAGATATGGGAAATGGGGCCCAATTCCAGTGTCACATTTTTTAGATACAGAATTATTCAGTTTCCTTGTTCCTTATTGCCCAATTCGTTGGGCTTAAAGAACCACAGTGATAAAAGTGCACAATAATTACACAATAATAAAAGCTAGCAAAAGAAAGTTGGCAAATAAGTTAAGAACACTATTCTTGCTCGAGGTTTCGGTCATTCAAAGTGAGGAAGATGAATCTCCAGTATTTTATATTTTAAGGTTTTCTTGCTGGTTACCATGTTTAAAGTAAACAAGTATACTTTAAAAACTAAAAAACAATTGCTCAGCAACAGGGATGGCACAATAATATGGAATACAACATTTTAAAGGATATAATGCTGGTTATCTATTGATATGCTTTACTGTTTCAACCTTTTTTTGTGTGTGTGTGCATCTGAAAACCCCTAATGCTTTCTTGCCTTGTCTGGTGAAAATGGAAGTTGTTGTTGACTTTGGAAAATAAAATTTTAATAAATATAATTATTTTTTAGCAGATTTAAGAGATATTTAATTAGAGCAAAATCTGCTTAGTGCTGTATTTCTAAATAAGTTTAGGAAATAAAGTATTCTATAGAAACAGTGGAGTCAACAGTGTGTTCATAGAACGGGCGGAAAGGCTGTGGGCTGTGCGGCAATCACTTTAATGGATGCCTTTTTCCATCCCATGGTTGAAGTTGCCATAGTAACAATCTGCAATGGCTCTGTTACCTGTTTAAAGACTCCTTCTCTCCCCCTTTCTGTGGTAGGATAACCTCTATCCAGACATATCTGCACTGGCACACATGAAGCACAAGCAATTTTTTTTTTTACTCTACCTTGTTATTAATGGAACAGCCTGAATTTTCAGGGGACATGACTTCAGAGAAATGCCAGTCTACAGATAGAGGGGTTGCTGAACGGAAGTTGGGATTCTGAAATACTCTGTATCATCACTGCTCTTCATATTGGGTTGTCCCTGGCAGGTGTTCAATGGAAATCTTTGCCTTCTTACACTTTCAGAACTTTGGATTTTTAAAGCTTCTTTGAGTGTTAGTAGTTTCTTTGGTATTGTGCTTGAGAAAGGAAGGTTGCAGCTATGCTTTCAATTAGTGGCCATTATTTATTATTGAAAATAAGGCATCAATCTCCAAGTCCAATCAGTCCATCAGTATAAAACGTCTTCAGAACAACATTCAAACTACGTTCGTACATATCGCCTTCACATTGATTATTAATATTTTTTTTTAATACATGTATTATTTATACATTGTTTCTTTAGGAATGCTTATGGTTTTGTAGCCGAATGTGTAGTTTTCTATTTTGCTTTTGTTACTCTTTGGTTGGTCACTTTCTGGTAGAATTATTTCTAATTTTCATTCCTTAAAAATTATAAAATTAACTGTGAGGTCTTTTGATTTTGTTACCTCATAGTAGGCATAATTAATATTTGCTGTTGGATTCAAACAGCTAAATTTGTCTCTTTTGCTGGTTTTGACCTTTTTCAAGCCAAAATATTACCTTTCATTCAATTTTTTGGTGTGCAACCTTTTTGCTCTGCTATGAGTAGCAGAGCAAAATTGAAATTAGGCTGAAAAACTGTGGAGTAAGTGGAACGTTAGCTTGAGTTTTACTTGGAGCATGCATCATACATGCCTGCTGCTAGTTTATGATGTAAAATGAAAAGGATATGAACATTTGTGGGTGAGGGGAATGTAATGTCCTTCACAGAATGCTGAATATATCACAAGTATCTTCTTGTGCTTTGGATGCTTGACATAATTTTTCTGCCATGATGCTTGCTTGTAGAGTGCTGCATTTGCATCAGCATCATGGACTGTAGTGTTATATTGAAAATGCACAGTACTGCAGTTCTTTGAGGCATGACAGAGATATTTCCACTTGATAAAATGTTGCCTGTTAGTCAAAGCCCGGACAAGGATTTCAAATGTTTTACAGCTCTATCGACCATGTAATAGATTAACTAATTGCTTATCTTTGATATAATCATTCAGAAACTGGTAATAAGCTGTGTTAATTAGTTGATTGTGCCTTGTTTTGGTCAGTCTGATCAGTGATGTTGTGGTGCCATGACCCAATGAATAAAGGTGAGCCACTACCTCATTAATCTTTCAGCATGCTCCATCAGTGTGTTCTAGCCAGGTGTTTCTTTGTTTCTCTCGCTCTCTCGCTCTCGCTCTCTGTGTCTTGGCTCCTTCACTTCCTCTGGCCTTTCACCATGTCCCACAGCTATCAGCTGCACTGCTGCCAGAGGCTATCATGTGTTAAACTCTCATTAGTGGCTGAGAGGCCCAGTATTCAAACAAATGATGAGTATTGATGGTTGTGGCTAAGCATTGTGGTGTGCTGTTATGCAACCACCTCCTTACAGTCAGGTAGCTGCAGTAATCTTTTTTATATATATATATATATATATATATATATATATATATATATATATATATATATTATATATATATATATATATATATATATATTTATATAGATTTTGTAGGATTATAGTGGGTGTATGGTCAACCAATTTACCAAACAGGTGCTAATGATCATCAATGTCACACGTAGGTTGAAACACAGTCATGTTTGGAACAACCTACCAGCCGAGTTCCTTCAAAAACTTTGTGCAAGTGTACCTAGAAGAATTGATGCTGTTTTGAAGGCAAAGGGTGGTCACACCAAATATTGATTTCATTTAGATTTCTCTTTTGTTCTTTCACTGCATTTTGTTGATTGATGAAAATAAATGATGAACACTTCCATTTTTGAAAGCGTTCTTTGTTTACAGCATTTTTTCACACCTGCCTAAAACTTTTGCACAAAAACATTTTAACCAACAACATGCTTTAAACCATTTCTTTTTTCTTCCCCCATTCATTCTTTCTTGATGATTTCAGTGATGTTTAACACAGATATCTCAGTCACCTCCTGGTGTTTTGGCTTTTACAGCCTGGGGTACGTAGTTCAGTTTGTCCACTAGTTAATGTTGAAACGGCGGATTTGTTGGGATTAACTTTTAGACTGCCATAAGCAACAACCTGCCTTGCATTCTAGGGAATTTGTCATGTTCTTAAAAATATTATATTATCCTGAGCAGTAAGATTCCCTTTACATTATGTGGAAGTCAGAGGGTGTATGCATTGAATAAATGGCATCAGGATGCACTATGGCGAAGAAGGCAATCCATTGGAGGCAATCTTGTGTCCAAGTCTCAGCAGATGAGAGTTGTTTTGGTGGCATGAGAGGGACATACACAATATTAGGAATGTTTTCATGTTCTGCTTGTGTAAATTTTTCAACCATTTGTTCATTTTTTTAAAAAAATCTATTAGCCCCCTGGCATAGCCCCCTTTCCCCTGTTCATCAGTGTTCAATGATCAGTGCCCTCAAAGTCCACCAGTGAGCAGATATTGTCCGGGTGGGGGAATCATTCTCATGATCAATGACTGAAACATCAGAAACCGCAATGACCGTTTAAAACTTCAGTTTTATTTCAGTGTTACTGCTTGGCTTAGAAAACACTAACCAAAATAACTCAGTGTAACAAGAGAAACAAGAAGAGAAACTGCAACAGATTACGAGCAATATAATATACATCTATAAAGTAGAGCAATAGGTAAATTTAAAGCTCCAGCAGTACTGCAATTTCTTCCATTACTAATTGCAACCTCGACAAAGCCCTTTTTAAATAGTTTACAATCACTTCTTCTGGACAGTGGAACCAGTTGTTGAACCAGGCAAAAGCATAACAAAGCAATGCAAAGGCAGTCTGTACTGTTGGGATTAGGAATTACGATGCTGTTCCCGCAAGCTCCTCAGAGAACCTAATTGTCAGGGTTCTTATAGAAGTCTTTCGTTCCCACAAGGCTGAACAATGTACTTACCAAGTGGGTGCCCAAATGGTCCCTTGACACAGACAATTGGTTAAGCAATGAGCAAGCTCTCAAACAATACTCTGTGGCTGATGAAAGAAACAGTGGCAGGCTTCGTACAGGCAGCATCCAGAATTTCTGTAGTGGAAGAGTAATGAAATTAACAAAATATTGATTAACAATGTAGCTCTTTGCTGTCCTGATTTAAAGAGAGCTGGCATAGTGTTTGTTGTGGGGATATGACTTTACATTTTAACATTTGAAAGAGACATGTTTGTGGTCCATATTGCTTTTAAAGTGTGTTTAGTAGTATCGTTTAATCACAAAAATTAGTTATTGAATCAACTTGAAGAGTTTCTCAAAGATCCAAGCCTTGTTTGCAATTGAACTGTTCCACGAGCTGAAGGCAACCATTTCCAGTAGTGAGAGCTAAATTTAACCTGAATTTAAACTTTGAAAAAGTGAGAAAGATTTTTATGTGAGACAGCCCTATTAATTAATATTAATTATTATGTTAGACAGCCCTATTATGGGGCAGTGGTGGCCTAGTGGATAGGGAGTTGCCCCTGCATCAGAAGATTGTGGGTTCGATTCCCTCACAAGTAGGTTGCCCTGAAGTACCCTTGAGCAAGGTACCGTCCACGTCACTGCTCAACATGCAATCTCATTAATTGCACTAAACTCCTGGCTAAAGTTTCTGTCAGCACCCTCAATTTCGCCATTGAGGTTGTTGCACAACAGTGCGTCTGCTTAATTGGTCTTTTGGAGATCCGGATTCTATCGCTCCCTTTTTACACTCAGCTCAATTATTCACAGAAAGCACTGGTTGGGTTACAGAGGTGAAAGGAACACTCTGCTGCGAATGTAAAATCTGGAACATCAGAACATCAAAAAAAGCTTTGGTGACTTTACTACCAGGATGACGCCTCCCATTCACCTTTGACTCCCTAATAGTTGTTAGCGATGTTACAAACAAAACTTTGTTGTGGCTCATTGCTTTCTGCCTCATTATAAACTGTTTGGCAAAGTCAGAAATAATGAGTGAACTGACTTTGTCTTTTGGAATCAAAGTTACTAAGTAAATTCTCATATTTGACCCCCCCCAGATAAATGAAGGAATGTTATTTTTGTAGGATTGTGACAAAATTACCTTCTGTAGTCTTTAGGTTTTTAAATAAAATCATATGCAATTTGACCACGTGTATACAAAGCTTTGTTGACTGATTGAAATAAACATCATCTAGTGATAATGAACATATATGGCACTTTCTGCAAAGTTTGTTCTTTTAATAAGTTACTTTTTAACAAAATATAGTGTCATGATATTTGCCTTGATAATGGGTATGATCATGGCCAATTTTTTTTTGCACAAAAGTGGTCTTTACTTAAGCTGTTAATAAAAAGCTGTAAGTAAAACATAAAATCAAACTAACTGTAGGATTTATTTGATTGCATGATCAGTATGGAAGGTAATATAAGGAAGTAGCACAAGGTTTGATGCTCTCTGATGAATATATTCCTGTTATCTGTGGTTTAGCCTGGGAGACGCTTATGTTAGATTTGTATATTTATCTTTGGCTGAAGTGATATAAGTGGCTCTTGTGGATATTAAGTACTGCTGTTGAGTTTGGTGCCCTAGATTTTCAGTATGGAATCTGTGAGGTCCAATACTGTAGCAAGCTAATACGAGACCTCTTTCATTTGTTTTACGCAATGCAGGTCAAATCAGGTCTGATCAGTTATTCCTCTCACTAACACTTATGGGACTTACATAAATTTGGGCATTGAACTAGAAATTAAATGGTACTTTTATTTCTTTGTTAATATATCATTAGAAATGCACTTTTATAGCAAGGGCATTTTTTTTAATCGAGTTGAAGTGCTCACTACTGTTCATGAGGTTTGGAGGTTTTTATGTACGATGGTAGTAATGGGTGGATAATGAATCTCTTCAGTATCATGTATCTAAGTGATGTTATAGCAAAGCCTGCAAGGCTGGGTCATGTGAGGGTGAGATTTCCTTCTTCAGTAAGAAAAGAAGGCAAAAAGAGAAGAAAGTGTAAGCATGGGAAAAGTAATCACAGAGCCGAGAGGCTGTACTTTTACTTATCACCGAGCTAAAGAGGCTCCCATATTTAAACCCATAGAAGATGCCCCATAGCTTATTAATACTCCTCTGCCCACCTGAGACATGTGTCCTGATTAACTTGCCCTGGTGGAGATTCTGAAAAAGAATCAAGAACGATTCATCATGTCTTACATCATCAGGAGAAGAAAGCATATAACATTTGTTTTATAATGGAATTAAAGTATGTTCTTTTTTGTAGTGTTAAAAGTTTCCCAAAGGGCCAATTAACATTTTTAGTTGTTCTATTATGTAATTTAAACAAGCAAGAAAGTGTACAGCTTTATCAGTTTGAAACAAGTGTTGGTTGTAGAATACCAAGCATGTACTGCCTGTCACCAGTTCTTCTCTGATCTTATCAACTTTCACGACAGGTTCAGGCCTAATGGCCACTTCACTTAAAGTCAACATCATGGAGTTACCATAGCTGGCCTTAATAACTTTAGGGCTGTGTGTAGATGAGCAAACCAGGTAAAATGTCACTTAAGACATCAAAGACAAACATTTTGATTTTCTCACATTGGGAAGTCACATTGGGGGAAAAAACCACTCTTATCTCCTATTATTCTGTCTACCAGTCCACACTGGCTTGTCTAAAACCAAAATCAGAATAATAAATAAGGTTTCATGCAACAACATCATTTTGGACAACACCAAATAGGCAAACATCAAATGTATACTGTGATGAGAGACCTGAATAAACATGAATGAATAAGAGCACAACTCTCAAAATATTCATATTTAAAGGTAGAGTGAGGAAAAGTAGAAGATTCTATGGCAAAAAGACATATGAGCAGGGGAGAGGAATATATATATATATATATATATACACACACAGTACTGTGCAAAAGGCAGGTGTGAAAAAAATGCTGTAAACAAAATGCTTTCAAAAAGGGAAGTGTTAATCATTTATTTTCATCAATCAACAAAATGCAGTGAATGAACCAAAGGGAAATCTAAATCAAATCAATATTTGGTGTGACCACCCTTTGCCATCAAGGCAGCATCAATTCTTCTAGATACACTTGCATGCAGTTTTTGAAGGAACTCGGCTGGTAGGTTGTTCCAGACACGACTGTGTTTCAACCTACGTGTGACATTGATGATCATTGATGATCGGGGCAGCGGTGGCCTAGTGGTTATGGAGTTGGCCCCGCATCAGAAGATTGTGGGTTCGATTCCCATCCAAGTGGGTTGCCCTTAGGTACCCTTGAGCAAGGTACCGTCCCCGTCACTGCTCCACGGGCGCTTTCAATAGCTGACCACTGCTGCACGTGTGAAATGCAGAGGACGAATTTCCCATTTGTGTGATTATAAATAAAGGATTATTATTATTATTATTATTATTATTATTATTTGCACCTGTTTGGTAGAACTGGTTGATCATACACCTGACTATAATCCTACAAAAATTTTTTTTTCTTTTTTCCCTGCTCAGTCAGTATAAGCATAGTAATCTCTGCCTAATTCTCATGCAGCTTCACTTTGAGGAAGTTAGGCCCATCTTACCTACCCCCCCCAAAAAAAACAAGCGAAGGATTATGTACTCTTTGACTCTTGGTTATGGACGGCATTTACATCAGCAGGGATCATCCTCATGATTTCTGAGGGTGATTGGGAGCCCTTATGTTTAGGTTTCCTGATAAGTTGCTCTGAATTTATTTGAACACAGCTATTTATGCTCTCAGTTCCATTTCTCATGGGCCAAAAAGCAATGCAATGTGTACCTTTTTATTCACTTTCACCTTTTTATCACTACATATATATTTATCATAAAATGATAAACCCATCTCCTGGGTTTCATCTCATTTTATTGTCCTGTGCTCTCATTGGCTGTACTGACTGGTCTATACACTTAACATGCTGTACAGCTAGGAAAATAAATATTGAACACAAGTTTTTCTCAGTAAATATATTTCTAATGGGGCTATTGAAATGAAATTACACCAGGTGTCAGTACCAACCCAAGTAATCAACACATTCAAAGATTTTAAAACAAATAAGCCCATAAATTGTGTAGTAAAGTGGAATGACACATGGAATAAGTATTGAACACATTTACTGAAATGTGCCTCTTCAAGTTGCCTCTTATATGGAGAAAGTAGTCCCATGCATTGCTCAGGTGTGATTTTGGCCCATTCTTCTGTAATGGGAGCCTCTTCTATCAACTGTGATCTTCAGTGCTTTCCACAGATCATAAATTGGATTTAAGTCGGGTGAATGACTGGGCCATTATAGTGGCTTTATTTTCTTTCTCTGAAACCAGTTGAGAGTTTCCTTGGCTGTGTGTTTATCGATCATAAACACACAGCCAAGGAAACTCTCAACTGGTTTCAGAGAAAGAAAATAAAGCCGCTATAATTTTTTGTCTTGCTGAATTGTCCACCCCCTTTTCATCTTCAGCATCCTTGTAGACAGAAGCAGATTCGTATCAAGAATGTCCTGGTACATTTCACCATTCATCTTTCCTTCAGTCTTTCCTTCAGTCTTTCCTTATTATATTCCACCTCCAAACTTCACTGTTGGCATGGTATTTTTAGGGTGATGTGCAGAGCCATTTCTCCTTCAAATATGGTGTGTGTAATGACATCCAAATAATGAAATTTTGGTCTCATTTGCTCAGACTGTATTCTCCCAGTATTCTCCCATTTGGGTTGTCCAAATGTTGTGTAGCACACTTAAAGCACACTGAAGCTCATTTAATCTTCAGCAGTGGTAAACATTCAAAGAGGCCCTGTTGGTTGGGTGCATTACTTATTGTTTTTTTGTTTTTTGTTTTGTATCTATTTATTTATTTATTTATTTATTTTAAACAATTTTACCTGCTAATTTAAGGTCTTTCTAAAGCTCTTGGACAACTCCTCTAATTATTCTTTTGACGTTTTTGTCAGAAGTCTTACGAAGAGCACCTGGTTGTGGCTGATTAAATTATGTTTTTTCTACTTCCGGATTATGGCCCCAATGGTGCTCACCGTAACCAGCGTCATCAGTATGTTTGAGAGAGCTTAGTTTTTGTCCATCATGAAATGCTTCAGGTTAAACCTTTTTATAGGTCATCAGTTAACACCAAACCAGCTGATATTAGTTTGCAATGATAGGGGTCAGGGTTGCTTTCTAAATACTGACTGCTTTCAGCTGGTTTCTTGGCTTTGCATGCCTTTTTGCACCTCCTTTTCTGCATTATTCCACTTTACTGCACATAATTTATATACTTATTTGTTTAGATTTTTTTGTATGTGTAGATTACTTGGGTTGTTACCAACATTTGATGTAAATTTCATGTCAAAAGCCCCAGAAATATATTTACTGAGAAAAACATTGAGGTCTTCAATACTGATTTTTACCACCGTATGTTTGCTGAGTGACTCCGAGGCATTGTCAAGGACCTTAAATTGTCTTCGACAATTCCTTCATAGCGGCTGAAAGCCCTGAGCAAACACAGATTTCTTTCAGATCTGGGTTTTTTATTGATGTTCAAAAACATTGAAAAAAGTCAATTGGAAGACCCCAAAAAATTTCACCAGCACTGAGCTCGAGCATCCAATTGGCTGTCCATAAAGACACTGGAAGATCCTCAACCCAAATTAAGGCCGTTACTGGTGCCGACTGCAGCCCCATAACCATCAGATGGCATCTGAGACTGAAGGGCTTTGAAAACAAAAAACGTCTTCAAAGGCCTCATCTCCTTGAACGCCATAGAACTGACCATTTGGACTTTGCAAGAGAGCACCAAACATGGGACATTGAAAGGTGGAAGAACGTTTTATTCTCTGATGAGAAAAAATTTAACCTTGATGGTCCTGATGGTTTCCAATGTTACTGGCATGACAAGCAGATCTCACCTGAGATGTTTTCTATGCGCCACAGTGGAGGGGGCGCCATAATGGTCTGGGGTGCTTTTTCCTTCAGTGGAACAATGGAACTTCAGGAGGTGCAGGGGTGTCAAACGGCCGATCAAAAATGAGACATCCAAAATGATTTGCCCCCTGGCCATTAATAGTCTATAGTGTACCCTTTCTGAGCCAAAACTGACAACAATCTCTCAGAGTAGTTCTTTACTAGGTTGGCACAAGTCTCCTGAGGGATTTTGGCCCATACTTCCATTGCAAATTGTTCTAGCTGGTCCAAATTGCATGGTTTCCGAGCATGGACGTTCACTTTGAGCACCCGCCACAGATTCTCAATAGGATTGAGGTCTGGGCTCTGTGGGGGCCACTCCAGGATCTTGGTTTTGGTATTCTTGAGGAACCGTTGGACTAAATTCGATGTATGCTTTGGGTCATTGTCTTGTTGGAAGACCCAGCGACGACCTAAGCCTAGACTACGAGCAGATTTCTGCATATTCTCCCTCAAAATGTCAACATCATTTTCTTTTTTCATGATGCCATGAACCCGAACAAGGCTCCCTGTGCCTGAGGCTGCAAAATAGCTCCACAGCATGATGCTCCCACTACCATGTTTAACTGTGGGAACTGTGTTTCTAGGGTTGAAGGCCTCTCCCTTTCTTTGCCAAACATAAGCAACATCCATGTGCCCAAACAGTTCCAGTTTAGTCTAATCAGACCAAAGCACAGACTTCCATCTTTACCTTTCAAATGTTCACAGCCAAACCTCAGTCAGGCTGTGATGTGCTGCTCTTTGAATAAAGGGGTTCTTCTGGGACGATGGCCCTGAAGCCCACCACGATGAAGATCCCTCACAACTGTGTTCCTTGAAACATCAACTCCAGAAGGTCAGCAACAATCATCATCTTGGCAGATGTCAGGAGCTCCTTGCTGACATCTCTGACTATTTTCCTCTCCAGAGTTCTTGAAATCTTGCGCTTACGGCCACAGACAGGTTTGTTTCGTACAGGATTTGTCTCCTTGTACTTGGCAATGATGCAACGTACAGCAGTTCTAGACACTGTGAATTGCTTGGAAATGGCAGTGTAGCCTTCCCCCTTATCATGAGCCTCTACTATCTTCTTTCTGAGCTCCAGACTGATTTCCTTTGTCTTTGGCATGGTGAGTAACAGTAGTCCCTCTCATGTGTTCAAGTGCCCTGTTCCTTGGAGTCTTTTTCTGCTGATTGAATGTGTTTAGGAAACCAATTGACTGCAGGTGTTGTTAGGAAGCCAGTTGACTGCACAGGTGTGGTTTCAAAGCTGATTGGTTAATTACTGTAGGTGTGTTTTGAAAGCAAACGTTCACATGGGGCTAACTTTTGACCACCCCATTTTTTACTATATTTGATATAAAGCAAGCCTAAAAATGTATTTTATATCACAAAATGTACCAAAAGCTACTAAATATAACCATTTGCTTGTTTGCTTATATCAAGTTTCATCAAAGCTGCAAACATTGGGAAGAAGTTTAGAAAAATGTTCCTGGGGGGCTAATAATTTTGGCCTCAAATGTATTATATATTCAACCCTTGAGATGTAAATGGGGTCTTTCTTCGTGGTTTGATATGAATTTACAATTCTAGAGAAGCTTGCAGAAGGATGTCTAGAGACAAAAATATTGCTGTTTTATTTTCTGTCCCAAAAGGCCAGTAAATAAAGTTTTCCTTTATTAGTCTTTTACCTTACATGAATGAACCTTTAAGTTGTGAACTGATTTGAAAAGTAGATTTTAGGCCTAAACTTCCTAAAACTATAGTATAAATAGGTTTCAGATATTAGGCAGTGTATTCTTAACCATTTGATCTGAAAGGTTTTCATCATAACCATCTAAGTACCACCATGCAGGAGGTAAAATGATTTGAAATGCCTTTAAAAAAATAGAAGAAATGAAATGAATATACAGTTCATGTGTCCTTAGGAACAGTGATGACCATTTTCTATCTGTTTGCTTTGTATGATTTCAAAGTGAACATTGACCTGCGTTATGACAGTAAAACTTTCTGTGTTTGGGAGAGAGCCTTTTAGTGTTAGTCTGAAGGAAGCTGGTTTGAATGAAATCCTGCACATTACATTTTACAGCAAACAATACAATGTGTGCGGGGAGAAGGAAGCAAACTTAATGAGCTACCAGCACATTTGTTTAAGACTTATCCCTTATCGTTATCTTGTTGTGTCACTGAAGTGGAGTTCTCTAAAGCTTGGAATCGTGGCTGAGTAAGATTTTCAAAACCAGCACACTATTCAAGAACATGTCATAGACTTATATGATATGAAAAATAATCAGGGGACAAGAGCAGTGCAAGATAGAGTTCCAGGATTTGTCCTGTTTGTCTAAAGTAAATTTTCAAGACTTTTTCCTTTACTGCTTAATTTTAGAGTGTGACTAAGATGCACAGTATGTTAACCATATATTGGAATAGAAAAAAGATGTGAACTTGTAGATACATAATGAAAATATACATATACATAAATGCAAATACAGCTATTTAGGGAACTAATTATTTATGGCCAATGTCATTGCAACCCAAATGTTCTATTTAATGAAGTTAAAGGCAGAATTTCTGTCTTGACTGCTTTTTGAGTGAAGTATAATAAAAAGCAGCCAAACAGAGCTGATGTTTAATGTTGATATGCAATATTACATATCAATAATGATAGCAGTTTATTAGCAAGTTATAACTCACACTGCACACTTCTTTTGGACACGCATTCTTACTTGTACTTAATTATACATGTGATTTTGTTTTTTATTTTTAAATAAGCATTGCATTTTGGTTGCACATTCCAGGTGGTGACCCTGTTCTGCAAAGTCCAAAATGAATGGTTACGCTGCCCCAACCTACCCTTCCGGAGGCTTCAATTCCTACCCCTCTCAGCTGAAGTGAGTAACCCACCCTCTCTTTTCTCTAATGTTTTCACAAAATCATTTCCTTGTACAGAATAAGGCAACACGCACTTTATTGAGTTATCTTAAAATAATGACTACAAGCAATAAAGCAGGCTTTTTGTTATGCTTGCTGTACTTGCCGATTAGATGTGCACATGCTGCTGCCACAATCCACCAAGGACTTAAAGCCAGACTATGATCGATACCCCTTGCTCATTTCTGCATTGCAGTAAGAGCTTTACATGAACATTAAATACCATCTAAGGTAATTAAGATATGTTTTAACTTACATTTTTATAATTAAAATGTAAGTTGAGCATGATACTTGGAGGCTAAGAAGTGAATAGCATAAGATTGATGTGTCAGGATTAGGTCTTCGGTGACAAACTGTTCTCAGAAGAAATGAGTCTTCAAGAGCTTCTTGTAGCTAGAGGGGGATGCCTCTAATCTCATAGTATTTGGCAGCTCATTTCATCATCTGGGCCACTAGGATGAGAACATTCTGCACTGTGATTGCCTTATGTGAAGGAATAACAAAGGTTCATATGATGCTCCCTAGAAGAACGTAATGGACTAAAAAGAGTTTAACCTGTATGTTGGAGCTAAAATTGCTGGGGTCAGATCCAGATCCATACTTACTCGTTTACAATGTTGGAGCAGTTTCTGAAAGAGACCTGACTTGGAATTATTTGAAGAAGCTTGAGAAGGTAGTTCAGAATTTAAAAACTTAAATGTTCCCAATTTTTCCATTATCTTGAATGTAGATTTCCCAACTTCTTGTGGTTTAGGTTCACTTCTTTTGCACAGAAAGCTAGTGTAGCTAAACAAACCTTACACCCAAGATCTAGTACTGTGTAAACTGCTTGCTTAAATCACACACTTGCCTCATATCTCATGTTTGAAACTTGCCAAAAAAAAGGCTTTGAAGTCTTAGTACCTATTTATGTCTTAATTCCTCTGCTACTGTCGTCATTGTTTCCCAGGGTGCCTTAAGTTTGACAGCAGGGCATGGCACCAGTTCTGCATTATTAATTGCTCCTCCAATTAGCACAAGCCATAGGATCAAGCAATATCAAGTGTCATGTCCACGTGTTTGCCCCAGTGACAATTGAGTCCACCTCAACACCAAAGTCTACTTACACATTCCTTTTCTCATTTTCACACTTTTCCTCTGCCAGATAAATTGCTAAGGCACTACTCTCTGAGCAATCCAGGTACACAATGATTTTGGTTACAGATTTAACACTTTAAAGCAGAAGGCAATACATCAGAATTTTAAGATACTTCCAGATGGTCTCATACTAATACTATTAAACTAATACTACAGATAAATCTCATTGCTGTAAAGAAGCCTGTCACCATTATTACAAAATGCATGTTCAGTTATTTGGTTAGTACTGTTTTCCACAGTGCAATAATTAGCTGTGTGTGTGTGTGTGTGTGTGTGTGTGTGTTCACGCAGACAGTTATGTATCCAGCAATACATGCAGCATCATGCAGTATGAGTTGCAGAGTTCAAAACCAAAGTCTGAATATATCTCGGACGATGTTTGATGTACACATTGTTGTCCTTTGTTTGCCTTCTGCAGTGGCCACAGCTCCCAGTCACCAGAGCTCCCAGCATGCAATGCCACAAAGTCCAGCGCAAAGGCCCTATATGGTGTGTCTTCTCTCATTTTTCCTTTTGTTTTCCCTTTTCTTATGGCAAAAGATGATCCAGCAGAAATGGTATAAATAAATGACTGACCATAGCATAGTTGTAGGAAGGTTCAGAAAGCTTCTTTGATTAACCTGTTTCAGTCCTTTTTCAGATATTCTGAGCTCCTAGAAAAAAAAAAACTTTGCCTGCTCTTTTGTGATGCTTCAGCATTATGAACAGTAGATTCATACATGATGAACATGTACAGTCTCCACCTGCTGTCTGCTCAGTATAATGCACTGTTTCCCAGGTAAAATCTTATCTCTGTCCTCCAGGCTTTGCCAGATCACATCTGTCTGCTAATCGTCCTTTGTTTGTCAGTTGCTTTATTATTGTAACTCCATATCTTATGGACCCTTCAAACTACACTAGGCAGAGGTCAGAGAAATGAACAAACCTTTCGGTGAGATTGAACAGAGATTCTGGTCATCATTCATATTGCTCTACGTGCTCTATGTGTCCCTGTACCATGGAGTTCTTTCATCTCCATAGCAACACATTGTCCTTTTTGTGTTCATCCCCTCCCCTTGCTGCTTTGCTCTTCACTGCTATGCTGCTGCATACATGGTGGCACATAAAGCACTGTCTGTCCTCACCCTCCTCAATTTTCAAGTCCACTCATGGAAAAAGTGTTCTCTAAAGGCAAGATTTGTGCAAAATGTGTGCAAAATTTGTGCATTTACAATGATCCGGCACAATCTTTATACAACAGACAGCTTTGTCTGCACAGACAGTAGCAAGTGGTTAAAGACGGCAAAGAGACAGGCATAAGGAAATATCTGACGCATTTTTGCAGTCAAATGGACAATCTTGTTTATTTTTTGTTCAATCTCATTCAGTCAGTGTAGCTCCTAAACTCTGAGCGAAGAGTTCAGTTAGAAATTTTCATAATGGCCCAGGGGCAAATGGTTACAAAATGGTTCAGTTCTGAGATTGTTGTGCTGAGCCAGAAGGATGATGTGGCCTGCTACGCTAAACACAAATTGTTCAGGAATGGTTTCAGGGACACAACAAAGACCTGATCAAGCATATGTTGGATGTGCTGGACAAACAATACTGATACTACAAGAATTAAATGTTCTGTAGCTAATGGTGCTAGAAGCCTCTGAATTCCTGCAGAGGTCTTTTGGAGTCAGTGCCTCAATGGATCAGAGCTGTTTTGACTGCAAAAAGGAGACCTATACAACAATAGACAGGTGGTTTAATGTCATGGCTGATGGGTGTATATTGACCTTTTTGTATTTATATTGGACTTGTATTGGCCTGCAGCAGGGGAAGTGTCTCGGCCAAAGCTTAATGGGGGACATAGCAACTGTGCTCATGCAGAGCCAGAGTATGTTTCTCTCAGCATGGACTCCCTGTAGTGTGCAAAGCTGAAAGTCCAGCAAACATCAAACATAATCCTCGCTATACCTCATACAGGCAGACATGCAACAGATATAAAAAAGGTAGGTGTTACCACCTGCTGTCCAACTCCGTTTAAGTGTTTTCCCTGCTCTTATACAGTAGTTCTGCTGGTCATCTAAGAATTTACTTTGGAGTTAGGCCTGGGATGATAACTACATACATCTACAACATTGCTGTAAAAAAAGAAAAAAGTACCTGGTGAAGAATATATTTATTATGTGAATTAAATGAATGAATGAAATCCCTGTGCTGGCGGTGAACAGGGAATCTGTCCTCTGCGTTTGACCCATCAAAACACAAATAGTAAACACACATACCAGGAACAGTGGGCTGCAGTGCATATGCCCAAGGAGTTGTGTTCGTGGACAGTACCTTGCTCAAGGGTACCTCAGGACAGCCTGCTGGTCTGGGGCTTAAACCCATGACCCTCCGATTATGGGGCAAGCCGTTTACCACTAGGCCACTACTGCCCACCAGATTTTTCGTGTGTTCATTTATATGATGAAAAAAACAAGGTTTGTTCTTTCAAGAATTTATTAGTTGTTATGTATGATGTTGCTGGCTGGCCCAAAACAGAAAACAGTAGAGGTGGTAGTGTAAAGGTTGTTTCAAACAAAGCTCATCATCCAGTGCAGTTTTTGTTTAGAGAGACTTGGAAACCTGGCTCCAGCACCCCCACGACCCTAATTTGGACAAGTGGCTGTGAAAGTGAGTGAGAGTGTATTTTGGTTGTCTGCAAACTTCCAATATCAGAAATGGTAGAGCAACAGAGTATCTGCTGTACCAGATTTTCTCCTAATTTTATAGCCCCCCTTTCCTATCTGGTAATGTCTTTCATTTACTTACCTCTTCATTGACCATTTTTTCACCACTCCACCCACGCTCTTCTCTCTCCCTGGTCATGCTCTCAGGGACAGACGGACTATACTTCCTACGCTCTTCTGCCAAACACAAAAAGAAAGGTAGAGCATGGTGTGAAGAATGTGTGTAAACTGCTGTTTCACTTTACAGTCTTATACCAATAATTCCAAACCTTGGAGTGTTCCTTTATGTGCTTCAGTGATCCTTAAATCCATTCCATCTCCATTTACAGCCCTCTGACTGTGTTTCTAAAAAAGGCAAAATGCAGTATACAGTAGATTTTCCTCTCTCTCTCTCTTTCTCTCTCTCTCTCTCTCTCTCTCTCTCTCTCTGTCAATCAGCACTGGACTTTCTGATTGGAGGTCTTTGATGTGTAGTGTCTCATTTATTTTTACATGGTTCTCTTGTTTCCTCAGAGCAAAGGAAGAACTTCACTAAAACCAGCATCAACAGTATGACGGACACATCCCAGTACCATGTTGAAGTAAGAAGCTATAAAGGCTCTGCATGAGATTACATTGCTCAAGCAGTGTTTAAGCTGTTTGAACATATCACTTACCTGGCTGCTTTAATTTTTTTTTAATTATTAAACTGATTCTTGTTCTGTTAACTTACTGTTAGCTTTGGCCCAGACCATGCTGATATAATGCTGATGTTTGTAATTCTAGTTTTTCTCAGTCTGTTCCCAGTGAATATGAACAGACTTTCTCTCTGTACTTCTCTAGCATTTAACAACATTTGTCATGGACCGCAAAGATGCCATGATCACCATAGAAGATGGAATTCGTAAGCTGCGTTTGCTCGATGCTAAAGGGAAAGTGTGGACACAGGACATGCTGCTCCAGGTGGATGAAAAAGTAGTCAGCCTCATTGACCCTGACACTAAGGTGAGGAAGAGTCATTCTGAACCAGATGCTTAGATGAATGTCTTAGTCATAATAATCTTCTAACTAAGAGGTTTTCTAAATGTATGACCAGGCTTTAAAAATATAGTTTAATATGCATGCGTATGTCAACAAACATATTCATGTTTGCTACATGTTAAAGAGTAAAAGAATAGCTTGGCAAAACATCACATTTATACAATTTTCCACTTAGAATTGTTGTAAGCCACACTAATCAGTCATAGAAGCTGCCTAATATTGTGCTGCCAAAACAGCTCTGACTCGTTGTGGTATGGACTTAAAATGACCTTTTAAAGGTGTACTGTGGTTACTGGCAAGAAGACAACAGAATCTATAAGTCCTATAACTGTAGGTTGTGAGATGAGATTTCCTTGACCACAGAAGTTCTCTAGCAGAAGGTCAACTAGAATTAGCTCTCAGGAATTTTTAGCCCAGGTCAACACACTGAACTATTTGTCATGTTCCTCAAAAAAAACATTGTAGAGTGGTAATGTTTCTTAGCAGAACATTGTCGAAAGAAGCACGCTGCCTTTGCGGTCATGCCTTTTTCTAATGCTATCTGGGGCTATCTCTACTCCAGGTAAGCAACGCACGCCCATCCAGCCATCCACAGTCTTCCCCTTTTCATTGCTTCCATTAGAGGTTGCATTAGTGCATAACCTGTCCCTATTTCTTTCAATCTTTCAAACCAACTGCCTGCCTGTTCCTCCATCCTCAACATTCTTCTCCCAGTATACTCCTCATCTACACATGTCCATACCAACACAATCTCATCTCTTTCACATTGTCTCCAAATTGTTCTAACTGAGCTGTCCCTCTAACTTGTTCCTAATCCTGTCCATACTCTTCACTCTTCACCAACACAAATCTCAGCATATTTAACTCAGATGAAATAACTGAATTTTAACTCACTACTTTCCTGTAAACCTTTGCTTTCACTCTTGCTGGTCACAGATCATTCCTGCCACTCTCCCCACCCATTGCAACATAACTGCACTGTCTTCTTCACTTCTCTTCCACACTCCCTGTTATGCAGAACTGTTGACCTGCCTAGTTCCTACACCTTCATCATCTCTGCACCCAGCTTACTAACTAACCATTCTTCTGTCACTTTCATTCACACTAATGGATTTTGTTTGAAAGTGTGGACTTTCATTCCTCTCCTCTCTAAAGGATATTTCTACATCTCCGGTGTCTCCTCAAGCTGCTCCAGATCACAATATCATCAGCAAACATCATAGTCCACGGGAACTCCTGTCTAATTTCAACTGTCAAACCGTCCATCACCATTCCAAAAGAGAAAAAAAGAAAAAAAAAAAGAAAAATAGGGGTCAGCATTGATCCTTGATGTAATTCCACCTCTAAGTTCTATCCTTTTAGCAAAATCCTTAACCATCTGACCTTCTGCATTCCTCTCCTACACACCTCCATACTTACCCACCACATCCCTTCTGATCCCTTCTGTTCCCTTCACCAATATGTCCATTAAAGTCCTCCCCAATATATACTCTCTCTGCCCTGGGTCTATCTATCACTTCATCTAACTCACTCCAGAATTCTTCTTTCTCCTCCATCCCACAACCAGCTTGTGGGGCATAACCACTAAAGACATTCATAATTACACCTTCAACTTCTAGCTTCAAACCCTATCTGATGCTCTCTTCTCCTCCAAAACACTCTTCACATACTCTTACTTCAGGATAATATCTACCCTATTTCTTCTCCCATCCACACCATGGTAAAACAGTTGGAACCTGCCTCCAATACACCTGGTCTTACTACACTTCCATCTAGCCATTCGTGTAATGTAAAATCAAATGCCAAATAAAAAAAACAAGCAACCTTCTTCCATTGCTTCAGAGTGCCAAATTAGCCAAAAGATTTATATCACAAATCTGTCACTCAAAGACTCAAAAAAAAAAACAACCCAAAAAACTCTTGTCTGTTTTTTCTCAGAATGAGTTAGAGAATTTCCCACTGGGCACAGTGCAGCACTGCCAGGCAATCATGAATGCTTGCAATTATGACTCCATCCTTGCCCTTGTGTGTAAGGAGTCTGGGCAGGGCAAACCAGACCTGCATCTCTTCCAGTGTGATGACATTAAGGTAGGCATCAGTAAAACAACAATTTAACCAGAATTCAGAAGGAAATTTCAAATATTCCATTGCAAGTGGTGAAAGAGGTGAGCACAGTGGAACGTGGATGTAATCAAATATTTATTTAAAATCCATGCAAATCTCAGTTTTTAGGTCTTTACAAAATGTAGTGTGTTATTTTGCAATTTACTTTGTCTTTCCTCAGGCAAATCTGATACATGCAGACATTGACAGTGCCATCAGTGACCACAAGGGGGGAAAGGTCAAAAAGAGGCCAGAGGCCCTGAAGTAAGAAGGGCTAAGATGTGATGGACAAAGATGAGCCAAATATAATTTAAATTGTAGACTGACATATTGGTGTTTTTTCCTAGTGACCTATACTGGATTTGATCTAAGCTGTGATTTTCATGCTTCTCCAGACAAGATTCTGTAATAATTTCCACTTCCACAGTTGCCATGGCTACTAGATCTCTTCTTTGTCTGTCTTAGAATGATTCTGAAAAGTGATGGAGCCATTCCCCCTCCCCCTGGTGGCCCTGCTCCTGAGCCACCAGCTGCTGTCAATCAAGTGGACGTTAAAAGCAGAGTGGCTGCTTGGTCAGCCTGGGCCAATGAGCAGCAAGACTGTAAGTTCAAAACTCTGTGACTAAAAAATAGTATAATAATACTATTTAGTGTAATAATAATAAATCCATCATGTTCCTCTTTCATGTGCAGCAGTTGCAGTTTTGCCAATGTGTCTTCCCTAAATAGTAAATCTTTTCCACTGCCTTTCCCCATTAGACCAATATCTGCTTGTTATCCTCACTGGTTCCAATCTCACTCTATTTAGACACTCTATAAGATAAGTGTAAAGGTTTTGTATGTGTTTGTCTTCAAAGATGATAAACATAGGCCATACGGTGAACAGGATGAATCGCCAGAGATGACTGCAGCACGAGTAGACCGTGATGTGGTAAGTGTCATCATCTTGTGGCTCTACTGACTAGCTCCTTGCTTCCTAGTTCACGCATGTCACTGGAGATGAGATTTTTACTTGTCATCAAACACAACAAAACTGTGCTTTTTATCTCATTTATTTAACAGCAAATCCTTAACCACATTCTGGATGATATCGAATACTTTGTCACCAAACTTCAGAAAGCTGCAGAGGCGTTTAATGAACTTACAAAAAGGAAGAAATCAAAAAAGAGCAAAAAGAAAGGGCCAGGAGGTAGGCATTGATTTACTCTATTTTGTTCCACTGTTTTAGATTGACCTTTAAATCAAACTTCAACCACCTTCTGGTTCTAAATGTTCTAAATGAAACTGCAGTATAGATTCAAATTAGATCTAGACTTGCTTCTACTGTTGGTTAACATGGGGATTTGTAGTAAATATTCTAATAGATGGGATGAGGTCACTGATATTTTAATCTCATTGTATTTTAGTTTTAACATTTGTAAATTGGCTGTTCCTTGTGTTTCCTTCAATTCAATTCCTTCTATTTAGTATTCATTAAAAGCCCTTTCTGTGTCCTCTAGAGGGAATGTTAACGCTACGGGCCAAGCCGCCAGGACAAGAGGAGTTTGTTGAGTGCTTTCAGAAATTTAAGCATGCATTCAACTTGCTGGTGAGGATTTTATTAATCTGACCGATGGTGATTTGAGATTTATCAGTTGATAGTCAATTTCGCCAAATTCCAATGCCTTATTGACCTTTATGCCTTTTCTCTTCCTGCCTTATCTAATTTAGTAATTTCCTAAGAAAAGTAGGTTATTTATTTTTGGTAGAATAACAAATATCAACTGTTTTCACTTTTTTAATTTTTTTCTTTCTTTGCGCCCATACAAATTGCTTAGCTGGGCTCTGACACTTCAATGAGTGCAGGATAGAAATCAAACCTTTCCTATTCTCCATCCAGCATTTTCTTGTTTATTTTCTCACTTGCTAATCAGCACTAAGAACATGCATATTTGTTTATTTAGTTTAGTATACTTATTAATATGATGGGTTCGTTTCCGTATTGAATATGATCAAGAACATGTTAGAAAGAATTTAAATGCTCAGCTCACGATCTGATCATTATGTGTCCTGGTGTTGTGTGGGTGTGTCTGAGTTAAGTGATGTCCAAATGTAATCCGGTCACAAACAACATGTTGATTAAAGATGTAAACAGTCTCTCAGTAAGTTACATTGACGTGTCTGTCTGTCACAGTCAGTGGCAGTGGTTTACTGGTCTGCTCTTTGTGACACTGGATTTTATAGCATGTGTGTGTTATACTCTTATAATTACTTTATAATCCCAGGGAAAGTTGAAGAACCACATTCAGAACCCAAGTGCTGTGGATCTGATTCACTTTCTCTTTACACCACTTAGAATGGTAAGTGGAAAACAGTAGAGCTTATTATGAAGCTGATTCTTAAAGTAGAATTACATTAAATATGTGTGCCTCAGTAAACTGAATAATTTTGATACATACAAGCTTCCTCATTTACTGACACTCAAGGGAAATAATATTCGATACCAACAGTTGTTGTATGCAGAAGCTTATTAAAATATCCCAGTAATACTCAATTATCTGAATTGTTGTGCTTGTGATAGGTGATTCATACATCAGGAGGGGTAGAGCTGGCGAAGAGTGTAGTGGTACCTCTCCTTACCAGAGAGGCCATAGACTTTCTGCACTCTGCAGGCACTCCTGAGGAGCGTCACCTGTGGGTCACCCTGGGAGATGGATGGACCAAATGCAGGTACTTTGCACATCAAAAGGCATAGTATGTTGTAAAATGTAATGCAGTTGTTTCTTGTTACTCATAGGTAGTGTTATTTAAACAGAAATGGTGGCTCTAGGTATCTACTAAATCTGCCCTTTTCTTTTATTGAATTGACATTTCAGTCTTTCTACTTTCTGTAAAACAGTTTTGTTTTTTATGCCTTAACCTAGACTGGAGTGGCCTAAGGATCATTACTTCCCCCCTCACACTCTGCGTTTCCGGAATGGGTGGGAGCCGCCTGTGTTGGTGTCTCGAGAGCAGGACATGACGCAGCTTGCTGAAACACTTGCTCATGCAGAGATCCAGAGACAAGAGGAGGTGAGCCGCAGACTCCACAACGAGGTAAGAGCTTTTTCCTTCAAACTAAACTAACGCTTTAGAAACATAAGACAGTTAAATCTTATGACAGAAGCATACTATGCATGTTACAGATTTTTCTTCATTCCACTCCATTCCAAATGAAAATACACAAGAAATAACTTCATTAAATCGAACCACTAAAATACATTTAAAAAATCTGTGTGTAGAAACTTACATGCCTAGCTTTTCATGTAAAATCAAGGGTCTAAACAGTTTCTTTTTTGGCAGTACCAACCTCTACACAGGACACAGAACATGAAAAATGGGTTTTTTGTTTATTTGTCATTCATGATGCTAATGGTTCTTCTTCTGGTTTTAATTGTTTATTTTTTTACTTTCAGCAGCAGGCCAGCGTGCAAGATTTCCCCTCAGCAGACGGGTATGCCTTCAGTAATTCTGTCTACCAGCGTATGCAACTACTGGACACAGATATGGCAGTGGCTGCTTTTAAACAGGCGGTCAGCCACCACATAGATAGGTAACACCCACCTGGGGTCACATGACTGCCAGCAGGCCCTGGAGAACTGTCCTGTCATGCCCTTTTACTTTGCACTGAAATTTCTGCTTATTCAGTTATTTTCATGCGCAACATCTGGCTTAGGATGGGGTCAGGTTTTGACTTCTTTTTTTTTTTTTTTTTTTCCTTCAGTAAATTTGCCTCATTGGTCATGAGCGAAAGAATGTACTGAGATTGTGGAAAGGTCGCAGCTTATTTTTGCCCTTGCTTTAAGCATTTTAGTGTTTTAAGCATTTCTGCTAAGACAGCAAGAAATCTAGTGCAGCAACATTGACATTTAAAAGGTAGATGCTATTTTCAGTAAGGTACAACAAAGGTACAGCAAATTCCAAAAAAATAATACCAACCTATCTCATTTGAAGTTGTTTACTTAAGTGCTTATTAAATAATGCTTTGTTAAATTATGACAGTCTTTCCCTCTCCTTGCCTGTTAGCGCCTTCATGTTATTAAGTTCCCATTTTAGCAATCATTGGGGCTTGGACAGGTCAGGTGTCAAAGCTGCAGGTGGGGTTTGCTTTGGCTTCAATTTTAAACCCTTGCAGACTTCTAACTCCAAAAGTTCTAATGTTTCCTTTTTTTTCCTCAGTTTGTTAGTGGATTATTTCCAATGCCTTCCAAAGGGTCTGATTTTCTAAATTTTTGTTTCTGTCTGATTTTACTGAGAAGGCAGCAACTTTGGTCTTGAATTCACTCAAGCATTTGAGCACTTCTCCATGGCTGTAGCAGTCAATGATGTAGATTAGTTTAATCAATGATGTAGATTAGATTGTAGATTAGTTTAAAGTAGGAGATCACAGTCATATGAAATATACTTTAAAGGATTTATAAAATAAAAATGATTAACGTGTTATTAACGCGTTAACGTTTTATGTAAAAAACAAAAACAAAAACTAAAATTATTCCAAACACTCATTGATAAACCATAAAACGTTTTGTTATTGCTGTAACAAAGCATGAAATCTTTCTCAGCTTTTTTTTTTCAGACTTCAGTGATTTTAATCTCCATTATCCATGCTTTACATATGTTCCAAATACAGTCCTATGCAAAAGTTTGACCTTCGATTTTTTTTTCTTTTTTTCTCTAGAGAAGACAAAACTAAATATAGCATTTTTCATTATATTTGTTTATACTTTCTAATATTCTAATCTTTATACTAAATATTTTTACTGAAGTTATTATCTGCACAAGCCTCATTTAATGTATTTATTTTACTAAATTATAGTATATAAGTGCAACCAAAGGATAATAATTGTTTCAAACTGTGCAGGTATGTGCTATGTCTGTATTTTCACTAAGGAAATCAATGTTTGAGTAGCAGCCTGACCTTATTTAAATGATAAATGTTTACTTTAGGTATACATTGTGCAGTTTTGTTAATCTTGTTTGTCTTTTGATGTCAATTTAGAAACTATGATGCTCATGGTAGAGGCCAGCCAAGAAATTTTGCCAAATCTAAATATGACTTTGTGGCAAGAAACAACACAGAACTCTCTGTGGTTAAGGATGAAGTAGTGGAGGTATGGTCATGCATTATATAATTTTATGTATTCTTGTAAATATATATGATAGTGTGCCTTGCTTGGAGCTAATATATTTTTTGAAGCATATTGGGATGCTCAGTTGTGTAAACTGTTCTTGATAGGTTATGGATGACCGGAAACAGTGGTGGAAGGTTCGAAATGGCGCTGGGGCTACAGGATATGTGCCAAATAACATTCTCGAGATCAGCAGGGCAGTAGACATGACTGGACGTGGCGAGCCAATTTACAGCCATACAATTCAGGTGAGTGCCTGTGATTGTCTCAGGTATTATGCTTGTAGTGTATCACATAGCACAATTTAATGCACCATAAATGTTGTATATTCACATTTTAGCAAAAATTTGTATGTTTTTTTGTATGCTAAAATTTGTATGCTTTTTCCTCATTGCTTTGAATTTTTTTACTTCATCTGCAGACCACCCTTGAAAGCTTTGTCCATGTGTTTGCTTTTGTAAAGTATTGTGATTTCATATTGGAAAGCATTGCTGATCATGGTGTGATTTTAATAGAAGAGCATTATAAATAGCCTTTATTAAAGCTTTTAGTTGGACAGCAGCTGAGCCTGCTGTCAGCACTGGTTAAATGGCTTTGATTGTGTTTTTAATTTTGCCCTTTAATCACTTTTTTGACTATATATTTATTCATTTAAAAGCTAATGATGCCAAAAAAGGAGTTTGAGCTGTTTAAGGTAGGGCTGGATGGCTGTAGGTTCAGCCTAGATCTAGTGTTACTTTTCTAGTGTGCTACCTTTCTATATTATTCCTGTCTTTACACAGATGTAGTAGTTATTCTGTTAAAAGTATCCTATTTGTCTTTGAGCACTAGATTTAGTGTTGTGCTTGCAGTAGTGTGGACTATTTGAAGAGTTTGCAAAGAGCAAGTGTCTGATTGCATTTTTAAATCAAATTAAAACCGCTTATGGGACAGTATTATACACTCACTGGCATTTTTAAAAAAAACAAACCTTAACATTATAGGTTCACTTTGAGGTGTCCACCTCCTGTTTTGTTCAAGCCCTTTGTCCTTGGTCAGTTTTTGACCACAGAGCCATCTTGGTTGAATGTTTCTTGGTTTAAATTTAAGCCAACTTGTATTAAATGCCAGAAACCAATATGAAAAATGTATATTGGATATTGATTTTAAATGACTAAAAATGCTGTTGGCAAACATAAAAATATATTTTTATTCGCAATTTAAATGTTATTCCCCTATACTTTTAGTCAAACTAAAACCTTGCTGTTTGTTTTAAGTTTGATGGTAAAATCAGGTGGGCTAACATTACAGCTTAATATTAGTTGAGCTTTGCTTGACTGTGGTCTAAGAAAATGACCAAAAATGTATAGGTTACATAGGAGCTGGTCTAGAATTGTACACAAGTCAGTCTTCAAAAGTCAGTTAAGCTCATGAAGTAGTAACAAGTGTGTGCTGTGCTGTGATCTGTGTGCTTCTGAAGCTATTTCACTGAGAAGTATGATCTTTTATTCTTTGTCTGAAGTGAGAGTGTTTGTGTGAATTTCTGTGTATCAGAATTCATTTCCACATTTTTACTTTTCCCCCCTTCCTAAAGCAATTGCTGGGTGAATTAAATGAGGTAATTTCATTATTTGTGCACATAGACCAGCACACAGGTTGAAACATTTATTTGGAGTGTATAATGTCCTAGTTTGTATGTTAGAGGAAATGCTGATTTGTCTATATCCCCTAAGAACAATTGTAATGTTTAATATCAGTCTGGGCATGCAGTAATTTGCAGTTCTTGAGCATTAATGGGTTCTTGATGGCCAAGGACTTTTTTTAAAAATGTCAACTAATTTTATGAGTAATGTGCCCCTTTATGATTTATATTTGGATTTTTGGATTTGGTTGAAACATTTCTCTTGAGTTTTACAATTTCAAAAAAATAAATAAATAAAAAAAATAAAAAAAATATATATATATACATTCGAGCTATGCCATCTGGTGGCTAAGGATAACATTAAATATTGCTTTTCACAATTTTCACAATTCACATAATACCATGAAAGACTGCATGTTACATTAGGTAAATGGTGAGATGGTTGTACTCTCCACACTACAATACTTGTTATTGGTTATTGGGGAAATATTGAAGTCAATATTTTTTAAAGTGACTGGTCAGCGACAGGGAGTTACACAATTTTCAAATCCAGGAAAAAAATCTATACATACACTGAACACGCGAAAGAGTTATATGTTTAAAGAACTCCTAGCAACTCCTAGCAAGTTTAAAAAAAAAAAAAAGAACAAAAAAAAGCAGAATCACTGTGCTACAGTTACATTTCTAGACAAATCTTTCCCTGCCCCATCATTTACACCTGATTACATAATAGTTGTATAAAGAGTTAGAATAACAGGATTTATGATATTCTAACCTCTGTTTTTTGCTGAAACAATCACAAATGCCTGTTTACATATTTGAATGGTGGAAAGGCTTGTTGTGTCTGATGAGCTTTTATGTTTCAACATTTCCGCAGAAGCAGAGAACAGACTACGTCCCAAAGCCAGTGGCGACTGCTATCCCTCCAATTCCGACACCACCTCCTCCAGCTCCTGCACTGGTGCAGCTGCCCACCCCTCCGCTACCCCCTGCTGCTGTTCCTCCAGCCACTGAGCCCCAGAGCAGCTCGCCATCTAATGTCAGCCGCCAGAACAGCAGCAATTCCAGTGACAATGGCAGTGT
Organism: Hepsetus odoe; assembly: GCA_017165825.1. NCBI lineage: Eukaryota > Metazoa > Chordata > Actinopteri > Characiformes > Hepsetidae > Hepsetus > Hepsetus odoe. Next base: position 535,010 of record CM029392.1, read on the forward strand.
AACCATGAGGGAGAAAGAACGTGCTGCTCCTGCTAACCGTATGTAGCCATTCATACTAGACTGCAGACAAAGACACAGATCTTTTTATGGTTTCTGTTATTTCTGTTGTTGTAAATGACATTAACATGGATATCTAAAACAAATCCTACTCAATGATGTTAATACTAAAGCTTAGTTTTGCTAGACAGATACTGCAAACATCGTCTGCTCCATTAATTGTCCTGGCAGACAATAAATGTTGAAACAGTAAATTGAAGTTGTCTTCCCCCCACTGCCCCGATACCCTTTAAGGTCGTAAGTCAAACATGGAAGAGGTTCAGGATGAGCTGATGCACAGGCTCACTCTGGGCCGCAGTGTTCAGAAGAAGTTCCAGGCTCCACCACGCAATGCCAGCCTCCCAGCCATTAATATCACCTATGACTCCAGTCCTGAAGAAGTCAAAGCTTGGCTGCAGGCCAAGGGCTTCAGCGCTGTGTAAGTGTGCCAGAGGAGGGCTGGGTTGGTCAGGACACACTGCTGTTTTTAAATTTTTGTGTTGGTTTTGCTTCTCAGGCACAATAATAAACATGTTTTTTGCGCTTAATATATCATGTATTTTTAGGTTTCTGTAATAGAAAATATTAACTTGATTAATGTGCAACCCCTTTCTGTCAGGGCAATTTGAAAAATTTTCTTAGGCCTCTCAAGTAACATTCAGAAAGATACTTGTAAGAATGGAAATAGAGCAACAAGGTGAATTTCTCCTGCCAGAAAAGAGAAAACATTAGATATGCCTTCAAAGCGTCTGACTGATAATTTCTGCATTTCTTTGAGGCATTCAGACTTTCTCAATGGCAGAATTCTATTAAAAAGTGAATCAAGTTAACCCGCTGTTCGTCTCGTACAGAACTGTGAACAGTTTGGGAGTGCTGACTGGAGCTCAGCTCTTCTCTCTCAACAAAGAAGAGTTGAAGACTGTGTGTCCTGATGACGGTGCCAGGGTCTACAACCAGGTCACTGTGCAGAAAGCTGCCCTTGAGGTGGGTGTAATTCTCTGTGATTTGTGTATAATTTTCTTCTTTTCTCTTTGACTATTCTATTTAATTTGCTTATTTTTTCTCTAAATGAGCCTTTTTCCTTAAACGTGTTTCTGGGTCAGAAATGAGCACTTAAGAGAGAGGTCCATAGTGATCGAACCAGTTATTAGGACCCGTCATTTCAGCCCTCCGCTGGTTATGCCTTATGATGAAGGTATTTTAAGTTGAAGTCTGCCAACTGTGGCAAGGTTGCCTGTTTGTGTCCCCCCCCCGTGTTTTTTACCCACAGGTCTTCTTCTAAACCCTCCTATGATCCACTGATAAAGCTCTCAGCTTGCTAAGGTATTTTAGTTAATCACAGGTGGGTATCTTGTCTCTGTTGGCTAGATTTGGTGTAAAGGGTATGTCTGGGCATAACTGTGGAGTTCATACAGAATTCAGCTTATTTATTTTTAGCCCAGCTTTTGAAAAATGGTTTCTGTGTTTCAGAATGAATCTTGATTACAAACCCTACTTTTTTTTTTTTTTACTGTACTTTACTTAACGATAAAAAAGCAGTTATTCACATCTCTTTTAATTCATTCCTTGCTGCAAAAAAAACAAAAAAAATCTGACCAACAGAGAATAACTGGAACATTCTAAGATACCTGCAGACAAAAATAATCTACTTAAGTACATTTTGCCCATTTGTCTTTTCACCTGTAACTTAAGTAGGTATCAGTCCTGCTGACCCAAACCTGTGTGTCACGATGGATGGTTACCAAACCAACCTGTGAACACACACTACTTGTGTGTGTAGTTGTTTAGATCCCACACCAGTGTTAGCATTGTTGTTTCCCTGTACCTTGCTGCACTGTAAATGACCTCTTAAACAAAAAGATAAAGCCTCCTTTTCCCTCGTTTTAACTTGGTACTGTTTCATTCCTCAGTGTTTCTGTCCTCATGCCATGCAGTCATTTAACTTAGAAGATTTTATTTTGATTTACAGGCATAGCTGATTAGCCAAGACATGTTTCTCTCAAATTATCATTATTATTATTATTCTTCTTATTGTTGTTGTTACTATTATTTTGCATTAGAATTAATGCAGTTAACAGATAATGCTCGGAACAGTCCATGGCAAATCACCTAATGCTTAAATAGGCTTGTTCATGTGGTTTCTGACACTGATATTCAGAAAATATTCACAAAATAATGAAAGAGGAAAAAAAAGAATAAGCCACAAAATTTAAAGCAGTATTAGCTGCCTTCTTGAAATAAATAATTTTGCTCATGAGGATACCAATTCTTGGCTGATCACCTACAAAATGAGCATAATATACATGCGCTTTTTCTATAAGCCCTTCCTTAAGTTTAATGCAAAACCTTTCTCCCTTTTTAGAGGAGCTCTGGGTCTGAGCTGCAGGAGATCATGAGGAGGAGGCAGGAGAAATTGGCGGCAGCAGCCTGCGACTCAGGGGTCGAGTCCTTTGATGAGGGCAGCAACCACTGACCTCCTCCTCCACTCTCGCCCTTTTATCCCTCTCACATTATCCTTTTCCAGGAGGCAACCGAGCGTGCCCAGTTCGCCGCCATCATGCGCCGCCGACAGGAGCTCCTGGACCCGCCAGACAATGGAAGCACCTCGGATGTAGACTAAAGTGCTTTATGCCCCTCTGTATTTGGTGAAATGAAGGAATACTGTAGGTGTAGGTTTTTTGTACACTACTTGCTGCATCAAACAAAGATTTAAGTAGGTTAAAACGTCAGGAGAGTACATAGTTGTAGCGCCATCAAGTTGAGCATTAAATCAGCGTCTTCAATCATTGATAATATATTACAAACCAGTAAATTTCCTAAATATTCATTGTGTAATCCTACTGTAATTTCTTTGGAAGAAAGCGTCTGAAGCTTTTCCAGACTGACTGATTGGACTATAATGTCCAGGGAAGTGCTGTGAGGTGTTTGCAAACAAGTGGATGACTGACAATATGATATGCTGGCAAGGGCACATATAAATGTCTTACTTCAGTAGATTTTCAAAATTTACTACCAGTGATAAATGATGGATGGAAGGTTAGTAAAGATGATAGTGATTTGCTGGACTTTTACATGTGAACCTTCTATCCTTGAGTGGTGGGATTAAAATGTCCACTTGTAAATGATTCCTTACATTCATAACGTCTGTTATGAGCTTGGATTGTGGTTGAGGGGGACTGATAGTTAGCGACTATCATTGTGTACAGTGTTGTTTGCAAGTAAAGAGAGGATATTTATACGATTATTCTATTTAAGCATGATGCCAAAAGAGTAATTTTATATGACTCGCAGATGTTATGTAGAGCAGAAACAGAATGAAAAAGTCTGTTCTTTCCAAGCTGTGCAGCAGATGTGGCCGCATTAGAACACAAGTTTGTCACTTTGCAGACAGTCTCCCGCCTTCAGCTGTAGATTGTGTTTTCAGGGAACTTTTCATACTTTCTCCACTCTAAAGCCGAGGACTGTGGTAAAAGCTCTTCCAGTGCTGGCATGACAAAACATTTCTCGGTTTTAGATATGATTTTCAAAACTTTACGGCAATGTTTGGCCAGAATCATTTTGCACTCTACAGTTCACCATTTCACATCAAATTTAGCTGTTTTGATTTTAAATGTTTACTATCACAATAAGAAAGGGTGCATTCAAGTTTTCTGAATTTCTAATAATGTCCTGTGAGGTGAGTTTCACTCTGAAAGCTGGACTCTTGTCAGATTTACAATGGCTTACAAAGACCTAAATGTGTTGTGGTACTTGTAAATATTCTCCAGTCACCCCATACATATTTTTAGTGTCTCATTTATCTCAAGTGCCATGACCATAAATGACATGCATCTCTACACCCACACATCAACAGCAGTTATCTTGTTACATTTCAGATGCTGATTTTGTTCTTTTATCGGACAAAGCATATATTCACTATGGGAATCCAGTTCATGCTCCACTCCCTTTTCAGTTGTTTTGTTTTGTCCCGTTATGCTGTGTAAAAACAGTACAACTCAGTATGTGCTTTGGCTAAGGCAAGGTCCTTCTCTGTTAGCTGAACAGAAAATGGGAACAGCTTCAACAAGAAGCATTATGTACAGAATAAATGGATACATGTGAACTCTGTGTTGCATTATATACGTTTATGGATGAAGTGTTTTAATAGTCCTTCCTTCAAGACCTAGAGGGAAATCTAGGAACAGATGTACACCTCACAACCACAGATTCCCCCAAGAGGATCCGACAAGGGCAAGAACAGGAAAAAAATGTTTTTTTCAGCAGGCCTCAAGAACAGTTTATACCTTCCCCAGAGGGTAGGGTTTACCACAGCGCTATTTAGGTATGATCACATTTTTCTACTTTGAATCAGTTAACATTGTGCTCAAGGGCAGCCCTTTATTACTACTGCAATGTATTTTTCTGAATTCACAAATTTCAATTCACCAAGAAACATTTGCATTTAATGTCTTTATTTTCAATAACCACACACATTAAAACTTTGTGATGATGATCGTCCCTCTAGTTTATGTGACACATTGCACAAAAATGGCACCAAAGACATACTGGACAAAGTCTGAACTTGACGTATACTACTTTAAAGAAAAAAAAAAAAAATAGAGTGAAGCAGCCAGTTATCCTTCCATGTGCCTGTCAGTGCTGGGGGAAGCTGCCTTGGCTCATTGACAACATGCCTGCCCTCCTCGCAGGAAACATGAAGCGACTCTTATGGTCATTTAAAAATTCTGTGTTTTACAGTGTATCAGATGTTTGTGCATTTAATTTCTCACAAGTTGTCACTGCGAGATCTTTACAAGGTACAGTAGCCAGAGTCATTCCTGAAACTTTTTTTTTTTTAAAGTACCTTCAGTATTTACAATGATAAACACCTATTTGATGTTCTGTTTGAAAACACTTAAAAGTTGGATTTAATCCTTATTGTTTAGCACACATTCAAAGACATGCTTCTATTTTAAAGGCTTTGTGCTTCTAGCCCGTTGAAGCCATTTGTGGACTTGAGCAAATGACATTGACTAAATGAGCATGTCTGATAACGTGTAGGTGAGAATGGTTTGTTTTTTTTTCTGTCATGCATTGTAGCTTTTACAATCCCATATGGCAAATATCTCTAAAGGGATTCTTTACCTACTTGTTAATTATCAATCTGTTGGGGTTAAAATCTGCAGTTTGTACACTACCTGTAACAGCTGTACTACGCCTTGGTATATAGTTATACCTCAGTATAAAGTATATGCAATACCTTGTCAAGAGACTCTGTAGTTGACTCAAAAGACCTAGTACAATATCGGGGATGTGAGGCTTAATCAACTACTCCCAAGGGTTATATTGGAAAAGTTACACTGACAGTCATTGGAGGTGCAAGATCTTAGATGTAAGTTTAAAAGGAAATACTGAAAATGGGATGTACCATTAAGAAATGTCTGGGCCGAGGCACCTGATGCACATTGGCAGATATGGTTGCAAATACTGCTGTTGCACATTTCTTACATGTAAGCATAAATATAAGTAAAAACAGTAACAGCGTCACCATCCAAGTGAGTTCCTCATCATGCATCCCTGCTTGCACAGATATGTTTCTGTTCAGCTTTACATCAGTTACATCAAAGGAGTTCCCTTTCTTCTTTTCCATTCGTGGTCTCTGCACCAGCCAGTGTTGATTATGCACAAAAAGACTGATATGTGCGTTCCCACGGCAGAGACGTTTTTGGTTCCCACAGTTTCAACACGGTTCTCTGCACTTCCACGGCCAAGAGAAAGCGCTAGAAATCCATCTGCATAAATCCAAGCTTGGCTCCTCTGTTTGATCTTGTTTCTCCACTGCAGAACCAGCAAAGTCGTCACTAGGAGGACGTGTTGCATGTTCTGATGCTGAGGATATGTATAGTCTCAGTGGCAGAACACAGCTGATCATCAGCATAGCATAGCAAACGGTACAGATAAAACTGCAAATTATACAGTACCTAACATGGGCAGTTTTGATCTGGGCCTAGTCACTTCAACCAATCCTGCATTTGGCTAAGCCTTGGTACCATAGAGTAGTATGTGAAGAAAGTAGTACCGCAGTAGATAATGCACGCATACAGACATACACACTTCACTTACAAATAATGTTCCCCTGAAGGGAGTGGCAGTGTGACTGTTTGAATCTGACGCCAGCTATTTAGCAGGACACAGCTGCAGAAACCAAGGCAATGAATACTAACACTATTCCATGTTTATGGGTTACGATGTGTGTGAAATGAGCACACAAAATTACACTCTAATAACAGCCTAAAACAAACTCGGAGATTAACCCCTGGACAAGTGCATCATCCTCCGCTCCCCTCTGCTGTGCACACAGCCTTGTCCGCTTGCAGGTTACGTGGAAAACTCCTGAGATAAAACTAACAAGCGAATGCTAAACCAAGTTCTTTTTCTTTCCTCCCCTAAAGAGTGCAAGCATTTCGGCAAGCTCTCCTATTGAGGGCTCCATTTCAAACTTCTGCACTCATTCTGACAAGATCTGTAAAAAGCAGCCTGGCTTGTGGATCGTGATGTAGGTTCCTTAAGCCAGATGTTTTGTCCAGTCATGCTATCACCAATTCAAACAACAGAACAGGGGGTATTTGGATGGTGTGCCTTTCTTTCCTTGGCTGCAGTCTTTTTTTTCTTTTCTTTTTTGGTGTTTATGTTGTTGGTCTCTTACCAGAGAACAAATGCCTGAAGCAAAGGAGAGTGAAGAATTGCCACATCCTGGAAAATAAAAAGACATGCTTGGGTTGCATTTAGCAAACAATTCACAATCAAAAGTAGAAGCTACATGATGAGCAAAAAAAAGGATGAATTGTTGCTGAGTCCCACCAGAAACGTGGGGGGAAGGACGGTAGATATTTAAGATTAAACAACAAGAAAAAGAAAAGAATAAAAGCTCAGTTTGACATTTACCACACAACCCTTGAATATTTACAGCCCTCTGTTTAAGGTTACGTACGTGGCCTAGGAGTCTTTTAAGACTTTGTGACATTCTCATAGATGACGTCACTGCTGAGACTCTGCTGTTTTTTCTTCTTCCACATAAGGAGGACACACTGGTGAATGAAGACATACTGCTCCTGCACAGAGAGTAATAACTTGTTTTATGTATATATAACTCTACGATGCTGAATTTGCTGAAAAAGTCTGCAGAATGAATTATTTTTAAATGCAAACATGACAAAGTTTTCACAACAATGATGGTGATGGTTGTAATTACAAGAGCTAAGACAAAAGACACAAACACACACTTTACCTCTGTTTGCACCATGGAAAGCCGATGGGAGCGCATTTCCGACACCATGCCCAGAATGTCAGCATACTCATGCTCCCGGATATGCTGCATCAGGCGGTCCAGAGCGATGAACGTGCCCGTGCGACCCACTCCAGCACTGCAAGGGAAAAGGAAATGCATAAAAAGGAATGAATCCTCTGGATCATTCTTACCTCTCACAAGGCTATAATGGATTTATAAGAGTGTTCGGTTTTGTTTTTTAAATCCTTAATATTTTTTGGTTTTGTTCAAAGGGCTGTAAATATCCAGTGAAGGAAAAACTTGCTGCAGTCCCAAAACATGTCTTTCTAAAATCGCGACTATAAAAAAGAGAGGCAAATATGTTTCACTGTAAAGTAAAGGCTGCATCACAAAATGTTCACTCTATTTTTGCTCTTTTGCTCAGGATGGGTAATGAAGTCTGTAGAGAGCATGGTAAAGTGGAGAGCTTCCAGAAACACTGAGCGACTGCTGTGTAAAAATGAAAGGCAGTTTCTAGATGTCTGAACTGTTAATCCCATATTTATAACTTCCAACAATAAATTGAATTGAATCCAGTCATCACTGCATAACAAATGATTAAGTTATTGCTGATTGAATTGATGGTGCTGGATGATGCTGTTGCCTTTTAATGAAAGCTTTAGTTCATTTGGCAAAAAAAAAACCTGTAAGCTAAACAACTTCATGAAAATGTGAAAAAACTAACTTCTAAAAATAGATATTTATTGTCATACAAAAGCGAGCGCTAACCATTGTTGAAACAAAAGAAAACTTTTATCCATTTCCAAGCATTAGAAGCAGCAGAGAATTTATTTTTCCTAGGAAACCGGCTATGGCTACAAAGTTGCCGAATTGCCTTGTTTGTATCTTGTGTTGGAGATCAGACAAACATTCAGCTTCCTTCCTCGCTAACAGCAGGCGTTTGACAGCCAGACCAGCATGAGCCAAAGCAAGCCAGGGTTTAACTGGTGTGATTAACCTTGGCCTGAAGCAGTGACAGTGAGTCTGTTTGGCTTTTCTTTTCATGTTATTCATAAGGCATATTTATATTTGGCTAAATGACTGAAATGTAGACAAGAACTCTAACTGCAGTCAATTAGATATTTCAATTACTCAAAAATAAATAAATAAAACAAACAAAGCTTCGCTTCTACAAATACAATTACTAACCAATTTAAACCAGCTTCCTTTTGCCCACTGACCCATATGTTTGATATTTGACAATGCTGAAAATAATATAACCATATCCTCCTTTATCAGCTATTACCAATTTTACTATTACATTACATATTACAGGGGCAGCGGTGGCCTAGCGTTTAGGGCGTTAGCCACATGATCGGAGGATCGGGGGTTCAAACCCCTTCCCAATAGGTTGCCCTGAGGTACCCTTGAGCAAGGTACCGTCCCCATCACTGCTCCCCGGGCGCTTTCAATAACTGCCCACTGCTGCACGGGTTTGAGTGTGCATGGGTTAAATGCAGAGGTCTAATTTCGTTGTGGTTCATGTGTGCTGTGCCGTGACCTCGCAATGACAAGGGTTGTCACTTTCACTTTCACTTTTTCACTTTCACATTCTTGAAATATGAAAAATACAAATGAGAACAATGAAAGCATATACAAAGTGTGGTATGGCAGTGAACAATCGAGGAAGCAGGAATTGGGAATCTTTTCAAAACAGATGAAAATTACATACAGTACTGTGCAAAACTTTTAGGCAGGTGTGAAAAAATCCTGTAAACAAGAAAACAAAGAATGCTTTCAAAAATGGAAGTGTTAATCATTTATTTTCATCAATCAACAAAATGCAGTGAAAGAACAAAAGAGAAATCTAAATCAAATCAATATTTGGTGTGACCACCCTTTGCCTTCAAAACAGCATCAATTCTTCTAGGTACACACAGTTTTTGAAGGAACTCGGCTGGTAGGTTGTTCCAAACATGACTGTGTTTCAACCTACGTGTGACATTGATGATCATCAGTACCTGTTTGGTAAAACTGGTTGATAATACACCGACTATAATCCTACAAAATCCCTGACTTTGTGCAAGTGTACCTATAAGAGTTGATGCTGGTTTGAAGACAAAAGGTAGTAACACCAAAGATTGATTTGATTTAGATTTTTCTTTTGTTCGCTCACTTTGCATTTTATAAATTGATAAAGATAAACAATCATTATTTATATTTCTGAAAGCATTCTTTGTTTACAGCATTTTTTCACACCTGCCTAAAACTTTTGCAAAGTACTGTGTGTCAAGCCATTTAAGCAGGAAAGGGGTCCAATACAAAAGGGGAACGTATAAAACCTTATCATTCTGCTTAAAAAGTTATCAAGAGTGAACGTTCACCTTTCTTTAAAACAGAGCAGCCAAACACTGCCATTTCTTGAAAATAAAACATGTGGCTTAAAGGCCCAGCTAACTTAAGTTCAGCTACACAAACTAAGCTTAGGAAGCTGGGGAGCAATAAAGTGGTCAGTGTACCTAAAAGTCCAATAAAAATATTAGATGTGAATATTACTCCTGTTACTATATTTATACTTCCATCAGATACCTTTACAATACAACATGAACTGATCTTATCATTTTGTGTGAATGTTAAACATTTTATTTAGGCTGACACTAACTGAGTAATTTCCTATTCTTTTAAATAAATAATTAATGCACTCTTTGGGATTCCTAACATTTTTCCCTCAAGAAATAGTTTGCAGATATGCATAGTACACTGTTGTAATAAATAACAACAGCATAAAAAAATGGATGTTTTCTCATACTTTATAGTTTAACGTTTCAAAACTCTGGATATATGTTTAATAAAATAACACTGTCTGCATTTATATCAGCTCTGTGTTGGATCAGTTTTCTTCTAGATATAGGCTCTGTTACATCCTTTATCCAAACTCTTTTGCCTCCTAGGGAATCAATAGCTGGCAGTCAGCCACAATGATTACAACCATTCTACTCACCCTGATTTGTAAATGTAGACCACTGTATTGTAAATTAGCCTATGTGATTCTTTGACATGCTACAGTTTATACTTTTATTTTCTGCCTATTTAGTTTTTTAAAGCTTAAAAGATGCAGGAGTTGTTTTCAGTCTAACAGCTCTCAGACTTTGCTTATTTCAAGCTGGCTTTTTCTGAATGGCCACTCAACACCAAGACCGAATGACTGAACCAGCAGTTTTTTCTATTTTTTAGTTTGAGAAACAGTGAACTATTGTACTAAGAATCTCTGCAAGGAATTGTTATGACCTGATACTTTTGATAATTATTAACTTTAGAAAAAGTAGAATTTTTAATTGATGAAGTCTCCTAATTATGGGTTCTCATCAAATACAGAAAAGATAGTCAAGTGCCAAGAGGAGCACAATCCTCACCTGCAGTGGACTATAACTGGCCCTTTAGTCCTGTTGACCTGCTGACGGACAATCTGCACAAACTGCAGGATGCTCTCAATGGCATTCACTGTGGGAACCCCGTGGTCAGGCCAAGATGTGTAGTTAAAATGCAGCACGTCCTGTGTCTCATCTGCCTGTAGGGGGCAACAGCAACAGAAGCACTAATCAGAGATAGTCATAAGACAGAAGACCACAAGACAATCCTGACTCCTCAGGCAATTCTCAAGAGCTGGGAATCAAAACAGATACTGCTAGATGTTTGAGTGAGCCATTCAAGACGACTCACCTCATCTATGTGGGTCGCTAATTGTGTCAACTAATTTAAGCATGTGCTTGATTTACTGGATTCGTCTTCAAATGTGTTGCAGTGTTTCATTTGAAATGTGTGGCCTACTACTGGTGTTTATTCATCCATCCATTTTCTGCCGCTTGTCCCAAACGGGGTCACGGGGGAGTGCTGGTGTCCAACCCAGCGCACACAGGGCGAGGACGGGGGACACACCCTGGACAGGTCGCCAGCCCATCGCAGGGAGGAGCGGGACGGGCACTGCACCTTGCTCAAGGGTACCTCAGCGCAACCCATTGGGAAGGGGTTCGAACCTCCGATTCTCCGATCATGTGGCCGACGCCCTAACCACTAGGCCACTGCTGCCCCTACTGGTGTTTAATTTGAGCTAAAAGGGTAAGAGTGTATGGTATGTTGGCAAATACAGTACTGTGCAAAAGTTTTAGGCAGGTGTGAAAAAATGCTATAAAACAAAGAATGCTTTCAAAAATTGAAGTGTTCATCATTTAATTTCATCAATCAACAAAATGCAGTGAATGAACAAAAGAGAAATCTAAATCAAATCAATATTTGGTGTGACCACCCTTTGCCTTCAAAACAGCATCAATTCTTCTAGGTACACTTGCACAGTTTGGTAAAATTAGTTGATCATACACCTGACTATAATTCTACAAAATCCCTGCCTAAATAACAGCTGCCTAAAACTTTTGCACAGTACTGTACATTGTTAACAACAATGTTCATTTAAGAAGCTTCTTTAGATTTAGTCTTTCTTTATATGTTTATAGAAACACTTAAACTTTTTTCACACTATGTGGCAAACTAGATGCTTTTTTATTGTCCACAAGCTAACATTTTAGTCCTGCTTCATTAAAAAAACACACACATTTCATCAGCTTTATTATCAAAGGTCTATTTTTAGCTTGTCGAGGTCTCACTTGGTCATGAATAAAAAGACTGTTAACACTTTTTATCATGTTTTCATTAATGAAACAGCAATGTTTGATAAAGGGGAAAGTTAATTACAGTTGTAATTACAATTACAATTGTAATGGAAGGCTAAACTAGTAAAGCAGGTTTTGCTTGAATGGAAGCCAGTCTTAAGTCACTAGACAAGACTCTTAAATGAATAAGTGAATAGCAATGTATGCAAAAATATGCAATGTAACACTAATGACATGTAAAATGAAAAATGATACCCCTTTGTATTAAGGGTATTATTCTGGCTTGTGCTCACTGGACTTCATATGGATTAGGGAGGAACAAGAAGGAAACATACATTACATTAACAGTTACTCATATTAGTATCAGATTCATTATCAGTTAAGACTCTGGAATTGTTATTTGCTTCTTTACTGATCAAGGACAACTAAAACTGAATTTGAGGCATCAGAAATTCTCCTTTCCTATCCCAGAATCTCGTATGCACTCACATAGCCCAGTCGGAAATTCCTGACAGTCCACTCAGGAGACTCGCTCTCGGATAGCATCTCCACAGTGATTTCACCATATGACACAGGCTCATCTGTAAATGGCCAGTAGTGATCACACTTTACCTGTGTGAGGAAACAGGTTAAACTGAAATGAAATTCCTGTGCTTGCACAAACACACAATGAACAGTGAGCAGTCAATCTGTCTTCTACCATTTTCCAGATACAACAGAAACATTGGGCTGCAATACCTGCACCCAGGGGCAGTTAGGTTAGGTTCCTTGCCATCTACTTAGCCATGGATGGATTGGGAAAGCACTGTTCACCCATTGCCTAATGCCAATTTTCTTTACTGCTGGTCCATGGTAACTGGTAACGTATTGGCCAAGAATTTAACCAGGTAAACTGTTAAAAAGCAGCTGTGCTAACACAATTCCATCAACGCATACAAGCAAACAGCAATGAAGCTCCTCCTGTGCTTCAAAACAAGATTTTTACCATTTTTTTTCAATTCTTACTGAGGAGTCAACTGGAATGCTTGTTTATCAGGTCTCTATTTACGTCTCTCATATTTATTTTGAGATAAAGAGTTTTTTTTTCTTCCTTTTTATTTCCTATCACTTATAAAAATACTGCTGATGCACTGCTGCAGTCAAACATGGTGCACATATTCAGAATATCGTCGTTTCCCCTGCAATGATTCAGGGCTTGAGTAAAACATGGCTGTCACTTTTTGTGCTCATTAATTAGGGTGCCGTGGGGTCGAAAAAGAGTAACAGACAGGCTCAAACAGGTTGCCATGGGAACTGACCCTCCTGCGCTCGTTGCATTGAGTCAACATGATGATGACGTGCGAGTTCTGCTGCAGCACCATCTTCCAGAAATCGTTGCGCGTCTCTGGGAGTGGCCCCTGTGTAGCAATGTACTCTCGAGGAGATTTATAACCCTGCCAATGACAAAGTGAGGAGTTATTTCAGCTGAAAGTTATCCTATTTTTTCTTTTTTTTGTGCAGTTTTTGCATCATTTATACACTACATAACCAACCAAAAACAATCATCTGTTTCCAAAACAATACACAATTAATTATGGACCTTAAACAAGGTTAGTGCACTGTTTATGTGTTTACAGATCAACTGATAGTTATTACTTACTGGGATGTAGTTGGCATTGATGTAGTCTGAACCTTCATCGTTGTGCATAGAGACAAGCTTCACTCGACTGAAGTCATCTGAAAAAAAACCCCAAAAAAAACACTTCATCAAGATCGTTGATAACACTAGCAAGAACAGCAACAGTGTCTTTATCACTTCTGTGCCACAGTGTGTATGATTATGTCAGCAGTGAGTGGGTGTAGTGTCACTACAGTTCTGGCGGTTGAGGAGGTGATGAATGAGCACTCACAGGGAAGGATGTTGGTGTAGCGGTTTTTAGGTCTGTTTACTGGCATATCTGCAGCATCGTGTGAAAGGTCCAACCCAACACTTTTCAGCTCCTATTATTAGAAAAAACACATATTGCAAGGCAATCTGACTAAAGGTACAGCCAAAATTCTGTACTGTGCAAAAGTTTTAGGCAGGTGTGGAAAAAATGCTGTAAACAAAGAATGCTTTCAAAAATGGAAGTGTTAATCATTTATGTTCATCAATCAACAAAATGCAGTGAATGAACAAAAGAGAAATCCAAATCAAACCAATATTTGGTGTGACCACCCTTTGCCTTCAAAACAGCATCAATTCCTCTAGGTACACCTGCACAGTTTTTGAAGGAACTCTGCTGGTAGGTTGTTCCAAACATCTTGGAGCACTAACCACAGATCTTCTGTGGATGTAGGCTTCCTCACATCCTTCTGTCTCTTCATGTAATCCCAGACACACTCGATGATGTTGAGATCAGGGCTCTGTGGGGGCCATACGAATTGATGCTGGATTGAAGGCAAAAGGTAGTAACACCAAATATTGATTTGATTTAGATTTATTTTTTGTTCGCTCACTTTGCCATAAAAGTAATAGAAGTAACATGTAAGGTTTTGTTTTGCTCTCCCATACAAACTGAGATCATCCAATATAAATGACAGCTCAAAAAATAACAAATAAACCAGCTGTTTAATGCTGTTTTTTTGACAAAGCACTACATCTCCAAATGGAATCTAAATGCACACTGCACAATGTAAAGATTTTTTACTTCAAGAAATAGAAAACTCCTGGAGCCTTTTTATTTGGCTATTTGTCATAAAATGTATACCCAATGTAACAGAAGCTGTTGTTTTCACATGGTCACATGGCATTTATATCATAGTGATTATATATTTGCAACAGACAGATGGGAACTATTTCTGCTCTATTTTAAACCATTTAAATTAACCTCACCTCAAACTGCAGGGAAAACTTGTATGCAGAGTCTTTGCTCATATCTTTGACATAGGCCTCAAAGTCATCCAACTGCACTGGGCTGAACACAGAAGAGCAACACCCACATTTGGCACAAGATTTGACATTTGCATTTACCAGCACTTTTTAGAACACATCAGATTTTTGAAATATTGGCTGCGGAGGAAAAAAGGGCACTGGAAAGACATTCGCTGTAAGAACTCAATTCTTTATTTGATCAGGTTTAAATTAAACGATATTCTTCTTCATTATACCAAAACGTCTAATCCACTCTGAATGGAGTGTTAGGTGGTT
The DNA here is from genome assembly GCA_017165825.1 of Hepsetus odoe. Classification (NCBI taxonomy): domain Eukaryota; kingdom Metazoa; phylum Chordata; class Actinopteri; order Characiformes; family Hepsetidae; genus Hepsetus; species Hepsetus odoe. Next base: position 550,125 of record CM029392.1, read on the forward strand.
TTAGTTTTAGTAAAGCTCTCAAGATTCCATGCAAAAAAGGGCAAAAACATAAAATCATGTACACAGACAGAGGGAAATATCTCAGACACACAGACACAAATAAAAGCAAATACAGTCTTTTAGTTAGTGTTACCTCGTTAGCTTCCTTTTCTTTAGAGCAGTCTTGCTCCTACAGGTACAAAAAAGGTCAATTCACTTCACTGAATTATTTCTTTCTTATCCAGAAAGAGCCTGCATCAAACATTACTGTGGATGTTCAGAGCACTCTATATCACTCACTCGGTAGGATCAGAACAGACAAAATCATGTTTAGCAAACTATGAGCCTTGTGATGTTCATTAGCTATGACATGGCATTTTGTTCGGCAGACATATTTGTTAACAAAGTCTGGCTTTCAGAAAAAGCATGCATTTCTCCCTCTGGCTGATCAATAAACAGTACTCACACATCCGAGTTCAACCCCATATTCACATACTGTCTTTAAATACAACCGTATGCAAAAGTCTGGGTGCCCTGGTCATGTTTTGTTTAATTTCCAAGTAAAAATATATTCACATCCTTTTCACATTCTCTACACAGTTGAATTTTTGCTGAATTCAACAATTTGGAACAAATCCAATATGATGAGGCCAGTTTAGCATTATACATTTTATTACATTTTTTTCAGTATGTTAAACTCTGCAAATACAGATGTTACATTTAAACAAATGCCATAACAGAACTCCCTGTAGATGATGTGTTTATTTTTTTTACATTAATGTATTACATTCATTTCAGCAATGTGAAAATGACCAGATGAGTTCAAACCTTTGTATACATCTGTATGTTACATCCATAAGAAAAAAAACATGCAAAACCTTTAACCAAGGACAAACATACTTAGCTACAAATCCTAAAACTATTCTCTATCATTGCATTCTTCTTTCTACTGAGGGTTAGCTATCCATCGTTTAGAGAGCATGCAGCTTGTGTTAGCTTTAGGAAAAGACTTGCTATTATCTCTCCATGCTATTTTTTGTCACTATCACCATGCTATTAGTGATACTGCTATTGTTTGAATAATTTATTGATCACAGTCCACTGGGTTCAGGCACAACCATAGACAGAGCGTTTCACTTAAAATGGACAAAGATCCAAAGCAGTTTTGAACCCTTGTCATGAGGCAGAGTGTCAAAGCTTCATGGTGAGAGAAAGCAACATATTTTACTATTCAGAGTGCACACATTAAACACATTCCAGCGCATAAATATCTAACTCTGCCAGTGATACACTCTTAAAAATAAAGATGCTGGGTCTTTGGGACAAAGTCACAAAAGAACCAATAAACCCTTTAATGCATGGTCCTTAAGAAACATTTTTGCAAATGACATCATAAAGAGAGTAAAAAGGAAGTTTACATAAACTCCACAGAATGATTATATACCAATTACGTTTTTTTCATACCTCTAAACCTTTGCTTTTAAGAGTGTCTTCTGTCCTCTTAGTAAACAGGGGGAATGTGTGAAACTGTGCTGCTGCTGTGTCTATGGTCGCCAGCACAGGCTGTGGGCCTCTCACACATGCCTGAATGATGCAGCATCTAGCTGTCAGAGCTTTTACTTACCACGGATTAATATAAAAAGCCAAAAGATAGTCAGTCCAAAGGCAGGATGGCAGAAGAGTAAGGAAGGCAAAGAGGCTCCTTCGCCTGAAGGGGTTCAAATAAAGGGGAAAAAAAGGCACAAAAAAACAAACAAAAGAAAAAAAAGAAAACAAAAAAGAAAAACACCAAGGGCGAAAAGTTGGGGACAAAACATGGTGCTCCATTAGTAATAGTGAAAGACAGTGATGACTGAGACGTACTTAATTAGTGCTTCATACAGGGTTAATTAATGCCTCATGCAGTCCTCAATGTTATTAGCTTATCAACTGCTCTTATGGGCTCATGTGGTCAATGGTGCATGGACAGCAGACGCGGAATTTAACCCTAAAAATAAAATAAATAAAACATTCACTTCACTGAATTACTCTATGCAGCTGCAGAGAGGACCATTAACTACGAAGGAATGTTCAAATGTAGTATTTAAATGTTCACTTTAGAGCTACTCTGGGCCATACCTTGATAAAGCTTTACACAGCATTAACGATTACAGCAGCAGCAGACATATATATGACATTTACATAAACACTGTACAAAATGCAGTTTCTGATAATGGTGATGGGAAAAAAAGCCTAATTTTGCACAGCCACCAATGAGGTCTTTGAAGGTCTCTTTTTATTGAAAAGAATGGCTCAATTTTACTTTGTGAAAGCCAAAATCTGCCTTAACTGACTCTCTTTAAGCTGTTATATTAATCAGCAATGCACAGAATCGCCAAGGATGTCCTTGCAGCATCAGTGTGTGTGGTGTGTATGCATGCTAACAAAAAGTCAGCAAAGTTCTGGAAACCTCCTAAAAAAAGATACAGTAAACTGCAGCTAATAAAGGACTTCATACTGTAATTCACCCATCTATGTCCAAAAAGCTACATTCCTTGGGGAGATTCCTTACCATCTCTTCTCTGTGTGCTGTTATTCTGTTAAATCTCAGATCTTTCATAATGTCCTAATTCTCTTAATCTGTAAGGGCTATAAAGCTGAGCTTTCAGGCCACTGTGGATATTCTCCAAATACGCTGTCTCGTGAAAAGATTTGAACAAACCCACGTGCATTAGAGGTTAAAGGCCAGATTAAAAATCCCAATCCGACACACACTGCTGCTCTCTGTTATTTTCTCTCGTTCTCTCTTGCTGTATCTGTGTGTGCGAGTGGCTGGTGCTTGCCATCTCTCTCCTGTCATGTGTGTACTAACATTTTTTGATTTTACATACACAGGAATAAAGAGGACTCCTACCAGTTGTAGGGAAGCTTGCCATCCCTCTCGAAAGAGGCAAAGTTAACGAAGGTTTCTGCCCCACACTCCCTGCAAAATACACACACACACACACACACACACACACAACAGAGCTACTTCCCAAACTGATGGCAGGCTGACTTGAAATATTTAGGCACTAGCATAAAGAAGCAACATATGGAACATCCAGTCTATCAAGGTTAAAATCCAATGTTATGAATTGATTAGAGCTACAGGATTGTTTCAGCAATATTCCATGATGACCAAATACCTATAAATTTACTCTACTTACTTTCTTTCTTTCTCTGTACTTATATTAATTTAAAACTATTTTAATCAGGCATGCTAGAGTGTTCAGTGCTGGCAAAACACATACATAAATAAAATGTAATAAATAATTTTTTAGCAGAACTGCTACCTAATTTGAAGTGGTGTTCTACAATTCTATAATTTTTAACATCTATGTTATAAGGAAAATCTTGCACGATACTTCCAGGTTTTATTGAGCATGCTGGGCGATGGTGGCCTGGCTTAGATTAGTTTCTAAGCAGGGTGTAGCAAGGTGTAGCAGGGTGTAGTGTTCAGGTGTGATTCAGTCTCAGCTGCACATTGGCAACTTTTGTTGGGCTCCTGGCAGATTTCACACTTAAATTTACAGTTTTCAATTTCACAGCTAATTTAATGGTTCACAATCTGTTAAATTAATCCAAGTGTGTGTTCCTTTAAGGTAATTTGTAAATAGTATTTGCTCAAATTCTATATAGTTTTATGAAGAATCTACTCAGCAAGATTAATCTGTAAATTTGATGTTAATCTAACAATAATGCAACAGTAGGATAACAGTATAGCTCTCACCTGGTCATCTGCATGTGCTTTTTGCGCAGCACTAGCAGGAAGAGCACCAGCAGGCTAATGAGCAGCACACTGAGCACAGCCAGCGCTGAGATGGCAGCAACACTGGGGTTCATCTCCCGGGCTGTAACACACACACACACACACACACACACACACACACACACCATTTTAACCATCTTCACAACAGAATACACACAATTTGTGTCATACATACTAAGTTGGACAGGCAACACATAAAAAACCATTTGTTTTTGATTTAGCTATATTTATATATCAAGTTTCTCAAAAATTTGTGAGGCATCTTTAACTGTTGTTATTGATACTGCCAAGCGCAAGAATCATGCACTCCAAATGTATGTTTTATCCAATAAGTTGAAACACTGGCACTGAATATATTACAACTAGCTATTTTCATGTTAGACGTTAAAGTAATTAGACATACAGACGACTTAATTTGCCTTATGTGAGAATAATGTGTCTCACCTCTGTCTATGTAAGAATCAAAAGTTGACTGGGCTTAATGTAGTAAATTCATTATTAAAAATTAGTCTGTCTATTTAAGTATGCATGGTTGAATTTGATACTGATATTTCAGACTGTTCGGGGACACTGTTTTCCCTGTGTTTTAAATAGAGGGTGTGTTACCCAGAGTGGAGATAGTGATGTAGGCGGGCTCGCTGGGCGTGCTGTAGCTGTAGCTGGTCACACTGCAATTGTAGGATGTGGAGGGGTGCAGATTGCTCAAAGTCAGAACATGGGAGAGAGCAATCTGGGGCTCACCAACCTGTGAGAGGATAAAGAATAACTCTCACACACACATAATTATAAGAGTGGTGCAAGGAAGTCACACATTTACACTTAAGCACATTTACATATTTTTTCTTAATTTTTTGAAAAAAAGTAATCCGACCCATCATTACATTTCTGTTGGGAAAATATGTGAACCTCCAGAATTAAGTCCAAATGTTAACCCAATAGAAATTTTGTGGCAGGACATGAGGTGGGCAGTTCAATAAAGTCCAACGACAAAGCGTAACATCACAGAGCCAGAAACTAAAACAAAAATTCACAAAATGCATAGTGTAGGACTGACTAAAAGTGATCAAAAAGGGAACATGGCTGATAAAAGTGATAAAGTGTGGCCCATTCCACACATCATCTTCCTGTGTAGATGATGGGGTGTGGGCAGAGAGTGAAAAAGAACAGCCATCACGCCCAGCATCCCTGAAGTGCTCAGCTCATTTTTGCCGTGGCAACAGTGTGAATCATCCATACGAAGCCTGCTACTTTTTTAATGAAGCTAATAAACTACAAGACCTTTTGACAGTCCCTTGAGGTGCTTTGACTGTGCTTCAGTCATGATGCACAGCACCTAGAGCATTTTATGGCCCACGGGCCACATCTGGCCCGCTGACTTCCTTTGAGCAACCTACGTGAGTTCGTAGTAAAAGTGTAACAGCGACACCTATTACTTTATGATAGGTGCACAAAAACAATTACATGGCTTTTTTTTTTTTGAAGGTCACTATTGTTTTTCTTAATTAACATCATCAGTGTGCTTATGCACGTTAGCGAATGTGTGGAACAGCTTCCAAGAAATTAGCTCTTGACCCTTAAATATGTCAGCTAACGTTAAAAAAAGAAAACTGACGCAGAATGTTGAATTTTTAACAAAGGCATGGACTTCTACATATTTATTTGCTGAAATCAAAGGTAAAGCTGTGTGCTTAGTGTGTGGAGAACATACAGCAGTGTTTAAGGATTACAATTTCACTAAGAGTAAACAAAGAGAAAAATGAAAGAATTTGACTAATGCAGAGCGGGCACAAGCATCGATAGATTTGCCTGCTAAACAGCGAAATCAACAAGAATTTCTAAATACAGATCCTCTTTCAGTGATGATCACTTGTGTGCAGCATGAAAAGAAAGTGAACGGAAAATATATACACACACACACACACACACACACACACACACACACACACACATAGATATATGTAGAATATAAGTAGCTTATTTGGACTTTTTTAATGGTTTCATGTTCCATAAAATATGGAGTTTGTGTCCAGGCAATTCAGCTGAAGTTGCTGCTTCTCTATACTTGTATCTGAACACTCACCAGTGACAAACTACAAACTGTAGTTTTTGTGACATTAAGCACATCAATTGTCGATGGTGGGCACACACAGTAAAACTTTCAGTACATCAATGAATTTTGATCAAATTAACATCATAAAACATATCCTCTACTATTTACACATAAATATGATGTGAATGGATTTTCTCTGCTTGTTTCAGTAAGGAAAAAGTAATAATTAATATCAAATAACCTAATGTGTATATGATTGCAAGTAAAAACTGATTTCTACAACTTAATTCTGAGGAGCATAAAAAGACCATTATGAAAGGGTGTCATCTTTATTAAAAGCTACAGTTCATCTTTTCATTTCCTTAGCCTGCTCTTGTGCCCTGAAATTGCTTTCTTTTCTATTTACTTATTCATTATTTTAAGCATGCACATGAACTAAATTTCTAATTTCTAAGTAACAAACTAACACAGAAGGTGACTGGAATTGTTGTTTCACCAGATCCAACTGATAACAATCCTTCACCATAATTACTAAATACCTTGAATTGCTTGCTGGGTCCGAGTTGCTTGCAGCTGACCTGAAAGAAATCCACTATCCCCTCCTCAGTCCAGAGCAAGGTAACAGCAGAGTGTGTGGCATTGACTGCGTACAGGGACTTGGGAGGCGCTGGCTCTGTTAAAGTTAAAATAATGTGTGATTTAACAGCAACAGACAAAGCAACTTCTGCAAAAAAAAAAGCAGAATTAAAAGAAAAGTATTCCATAAATAGTGCAAAAAAAAAATGAGTGGGGAAAGAGTTTCTGTGGTTATTAACACAAGCAGAATAAAAATCTCATGAACCTTCTGCAAGTTAAATTTTCATTACTAGTTTGCAATCTACTGGTTACAATAACAATACTATAATAAGGTATATTATAAGCCACACATTTTCACAAATGTTCTCCTTAGGTTATGCTATGTGGAATAAATGTGCACAAGGTTCTAAAGAAACTGTCCTCTGATCATTGGGTCTGGAAAACTCTGCACATTTCTCCATGACAGAAATCCATGCAGCAGTGTTTCTTTGACATGCTAATATTTCCATGTTGGTTCTGGTTTAGCCAAGCATCAAATAATTACCTGTCCTGTTGGATATGCTATTTTCAGTTTACTGGTAATCTATTTTCTTGTGACTTTTTTCCTTCGGATGTGGCCAAGCTTTAACGTTCCAAGAGCAAGTAAATACAAAATAAGCAAAGCACAGACTTTGCAGACAAGCATGTCGGAATACATTTACATTACATTTACATTTACGGCATTTAGCTGACGCTCTTATCCAGAGCGACTTCCATGGCCTAATTACAGGGACAGTCCCCCTGGAGCAGCTCAGGGTTAAGGGTCTTGCTCAGGGACCCAGTGGTGGTAGTGTCAGAGGTGGGATTCGAACCTGGGACCTCCTACCACTAGACCACCGCCACCCATACCAAGCTTTCCTTGGAAAGGAAAAAACTTTCCTTGCTTTGCAATGCAAAATATGTTTAGAAAATGAGGAACTAATTGACACATGACAGCTTCTGATAGGAAAATGGTAACAACTAACCCAGTTTCAAGATGTGTGGCATGGAGGTGTTGCGACTGCGGTCAGTACAAGCTGTGACTGTCAGGTTGTAGATGTCTCCAGGAGGGAGAGCCAGTGTGGCCTTCATCATGTTACGTGTCACCTGTAGAGAACAGAAAAGTGTCACTGAACATAACTGATATCTCTAACCAAAAAGCATCTAACCCTGGAAACACAGCATCCTTACTTCTAATTCTCTAAACGTCAGTTGAGACGTGACTGGAGGAACATTTCAACCGTATCTATTTGATAACTGCTACTTACATGCTGTATGTGTAACAGAATCTGATCTTTGTGCCAACCTGGCTTTTAAACTTTTGCATTTTCAGCACGTGCAGGAGCAAATGGAAAAACTAAGCCGTATACTAGCTAACTGATAACCATTTCTATAGGTGCACCTAATTTGTTTTAACACCAAATTGTATTTTGTCAGTACTTTGAGGTTTACAGTAAGTGAAAGTGACTATTCTGGTCATTGTGAAACACAGCACAGCACACAGTTAGACACAACGAAATCAGACCTCTGCATTTTACCAATACACACAAACTCACACAGGGGGAAGCTATTGCAGCAGGGGGAAGCTATTGAAAGCGCCCGGGAAGCATTGACAGGGCCGGTACCTTTCTCAAGGGTAACTTAGGGCAACCTACTAGTATTCGAACCCACTGTAATCAATAACTATCCCTGCACCTTTTGTCAACCTCCTTTCCCATATTGATTAATAGTCACAATCCCCAAAAGAAAACCCGAGAGTAAATATTATTTGAGATTTGAAGCATTGTCATTAAGACAATGGCATTAAAATGGTAATGACATATTAGTATGAAAACACAGGGTTTATCAGGCCTAATAAATCCTGCAGAGAAACACAGACACCAGTAACTTTAAACTACAACATGCACCTATGTCCTCAGGGCAAAGGCATTTTCCATTAGCGTGAATATTAGATCCTAAACCACTGGCTACAGTATCAGAATGTTTCAACTCGGGTAACCATTCATCCATTTTCTGCCGCTTGTCCCAAACGGGGTTGCGGGGGAGTGCTGGAGTGGACAGGTCCTGGACAGGACCCTGGACAGGTCGGCAGCCCATCGCAGGGAGGAGCGAGACGGGGACGGCACTTTGCTCAAGGGCACCTCAGGGCAACCTATTGGGAAGGGGTTTGAACCCCCGATCCGCCAATCATGTGGCCAACGCCCTAACCACTAGGCCACCATTTAGGTGAATTATGTTTCTCCAGTATTGCTAAAAGCCCTTTATACTCATTAGTTAATTCAACCTTATCATTATATGCAAAAAAGTAATCTCTTAAGATCTGGTTACAGTTCACAGTTTGCTGCTTTCATGGTGCGCATGAATGATTTATTCTCTGTTAAAGCCCCATTAAACTCTAACCACATATTCTGACCATTTCTGATAGACAGTTCTTCTTCCAGGTGCTCCAACCCAGGAGTTAAATGCTACATAGATTACATGTCTGCGTCCATTCAACAATTGTCTGACCTTTTTTCCCTCCCTAAGAAATGGTTTTCAGATACCTAAAGTCCTTTTTTTTTTTTTAAAGGAGCTATCTCCAAGACCCAAATTCATGATCTAAGCATCTTTTTATGGCTGTATCTGTTTAGGGGTCACCACAGCGGATCTTCCTTTTCCATTTCTTCCAGTCCTCTTCATCTTCCTCTTTCACACATACTGCCTGCATGCCCTCTCTCACCACATCCATAAATCTTCTCTTTGGTCTTCCTCTTTTCCTCGTCTGGCAGCTCCATCCTCAACATTCTTCTCCCAAAAGAATCCTCATCTCCCCTTCACTCACTTCCAAACTTACTTTACTGACTTTGTCTACAAACCATCCAAATGAAGCTGTCCCTCTATTATACTTGTTTCGGTTTGTCCTCCTTACTCCCAACACAAATCTAAGCATTATTAACTGCCACCTCCAACACCTCAATTCATATTAAAAATATGTTCAAAGTGCTGTTTAAACTCAGCAAATCAGATTTAAACCATCGATATGAACAACCCAAGCCAGCAACTGTCCTAGAAAAAATCAATGGCATTATACAAGAGATTGATCTGACACCTGAACAATCAGGTGTTCATTCTAACAGCATCTGGATACATCACCAATGAAAATAACAGCAGTTAGAATTAAAAATATGCTTCCACATTCTCTGTACAGGAAAATACCAGTGTATTATCAATGACCAATAGACCAAAGGTTGAAGACAGATCAAGAACACCACTCATGTAAAAAGCTCAAATGCATAAATGCATCTACAATAATACTTTGTCTTTGCCATATCTATAGCCCTTGCTTAAAACTGAGGAAGCTGGTGGGCGGATGACTAGCTCTGTCTGAAAACATTTAGCAGCCTCTAATTAATCCTTTTCCTCTGTGTTAGATAAATATGTGTAACGGGTAATTGGATTCATTGCAGACAAAAAGTAAAAGAGCTGGGAGAGTGGAGGAAGACACTAGTGCCATCCAGCGCCTTTTTAATTAGGCCTCAAAAGGACACCAAGGAAGCAATCAATAGCACATCTAATCATTAGCTAAAAAGACTGAAGATGCTCTTGTCTTCTTGCTGCTCTAAGATTACTGCCTATTTATGCCTAAGCAGCACCATAGGATGATTACAGTAATGTACCAAAGATGGATTAGCAGTATTTGACAATAAACATTTGGTTAACTCAAGGCAAGTTACAGAGGCCCAGCCATTCAACATGCAAACCACTAAAATGGCATGGCATCATTTTTCAGATATGCAAGATTAAAATGTATGATAAATTTAAACTGATATCAGCTCAGCACTTAGCACTGCTCCCTAAGCAATTATGTGATGAAATAAAAATGATTAAAGGCTGTTGTCCAGAAAAGCAAATGAGAAACTTACATCTGTGAAGAAGCGTCTCTTTAAACCTTTCCTGCCTTCAGCGACCACTTGCCAGTGGAGCATTCGGGAGTGAGAGAGATCAGTGAAGAGGTCCCCATAGGTCCACCGCACGTATAAGACCCCATGTGAATAGTCCACTGAGGAGATGTGAGGAGCCTCTGGAGCTGAGGAAGAGGTTTAATACATTAATTGGATACATTTGCTTTTAAAAAGGTTTCATGTTAAATTGATTGTTTAAACAATAAATAGCTCATGATGTCTACTCTCTGACTCTGAAGAAGCAAAATGTATATGGATAGCCAAACATCACAATTGTGTTTCCTCTCGCTGGAAAACAATAGACAGTAGTATGATTTTTTTTCCAAATTGGGAGCCCTTGTTGACACAATACCTATGGCTGGCCCCACACAAAATATGAAGCTGAAACAAGATGCTGTTTTGTGCTATATAAAACCTACCAGTAATAAAGCTCACTGTAGAGCCATCACAGCAGCTAAGTGGTGGGTCACCCCAAGTCACCATGGTCACACGGAAGTTGTAGTACCATGCAGGCAAAAGGTCTGTCACTCTCTGTAAGGTGGAGGAGAGGGAACAAATGACATCTTTTTATTTAGACAAAAGGTTACACTTATTTCTTTGTTAGTGCTTTATCTCCAGCACAAAGCCTACAATCAGGGTTTACATTTACAGCATTTAGCAACTCGGGCTTAAAGGTCTTGCTTAGGAACCCAACGGTGGTAGAGCTGGAAGTGGGAGTTGACCCTGCAACGTTTTGGTCCATAGGTGAGCATCCTCCCCTACACCACCCTGGTTGAAGAACATTGTCTTAAAGTAACCTATCATTAGCTGTCTCTTGCTCCACTGTCACTCTGAGCTAATACCCCTCCACTAAGTCAGTACTCAGTGTCTTTTTTTTTTCCTGGTCTCGCTTTATTCAGGATCAGGTGGGAAGACTGGCCTTTGGACTCACTGATCTGTTTCTGTATCACATTACACCATCTGATTCAATTAGCAATTAAGCACCACCGTCTACCCTGACCTTGTTTTAAATGCTGTATTCTTTTCCTACTTCATTGCTCCAGCAGCCTTTAATTCCCACTCAAGGTAAATAAACACCTCCACTGAATGTACAAGTGAGCAATTTAGGTCATGCAGCATGCAATTAAGCCTAAGCCTAATAATTACAGAAACAAGATTTCTCACTGGGATATCTTCTGCATATTTGCATATTCAAAGGCTTGAGAATGGGAGTTTAGCAATTCCTTTTGAAATATAAAAGGATTTTAGGCACTTATACTGGGAACTGTCCTAGTGTATAACCATGTAAACATAAAGAAACATTTTTTAAATGTTTTTATTTATTTGCCAAAGCCAATTTTGCATTAGGCCAGAAATATTGCACTAAAGAAAGCAGTATGCAGGTTGAAGCTTTCTCTTGAGGTTGGCTGTCCTACTCTAGCTGTTAAGTAATTAGATTTTCATCACCTATTTTTTCACCTACTGATCACGCACAACAATTAAACCTCTAACGTGTGAATTGAATAGAACTGTTTCTCTAACTACAATGTAAAAGGCCTGCATACAGCAAGTGAACAGTTCTTAAAGTTGCAATGCTATAAGCAGGCAAAGTGAACAATGGCAGTGAACTCTTTCTTGGTCTTTCTTAGAAAATGTTACATTTTCTTAAACATTCTTCTAAATAAGCATAACGTAAGCACAGCATTGAAGACTGAGGCTAACAGAGTTAGTACCACAGAGGCGATGACAGAGGCAGTAGCTGCGATCTCATAGTAGGTGGTCCACTGAGAGGTCTGTGTGGCAGAGTTGAAAAAGAAAGTCTGCAGCACATATTTACGGAAGGTTACATGGTACGGCCTCTGCCAGCTCAGGATGACTGCTGTGGGACTCAGTGGATACACCACCAGGTCCCGTACTCCTGTTGGTTCTGCCAGAAAGAAGAGGGACAGCCAGTCACAATCCAGTAATGAGAGTTGAGTAAGGAACATTCAAAACAAGATTGCAAAACCAAGGAAAAGGTTGGCAAAAGAATTAGTTATAAAACATAACATCATATAAAACATGATGCTACTTCCAATATTTACCGAGCCTGAGAGAAGCCCAACTAAAGATCTTATAAAATTAACTGCCCCTTCCATTAATTTGCCTTTCTAAAGGTTTGAACAGAAACCAAATATACATATGACCTATACATAAGGTTCTCAAACACTTACCTATATCAATAATAACTGGTTCAGAGGGGGGGCTAATTAAGGGTCCATTGGTGTGATATACCACAATTCTGTACTGAGCACCAGGCGTCAGGTTAGTGATGATATCACTTGTGGTGTTTTCCTATAAAACAAGATTCATTTTCATGAAGTAGTTTTCTATTTATATTAAGACTTAATGTGCTATATATTCTCAGTGTACACTTCGCACCAGTGAGGAGCAATATATCATTAAATCCACAGTCATAAAAACCTATGCACCTACTACTGCTTGTGATATACCTACATACTTTGGAAACCCTGGCTTGTGTCTTAGGAGCCTAACTCTTGCCATTGCATCAAGGATAGAAAAAAGCCTTTGAAGCAGTTCTTGGTCCTAGTCTTGGAGTACCCACTGCTTAGAACATTTTCATGTTTTATCTGCTGTCACATAATGCAGACATGCAGTAGAGCTGAAAAGCACTGATTTTAAAAATGTTGTATTAGTTCCAGGATCTTATTCAGTATTTTTGTAAAAAAAAAAAAAAAAAAAAAAAAAAAAAAAAAAAAAAAAAGGAAAAAACTGTAACAAGAAAATGGCACACCTCAGAGCAGTAAGTGTTCTCCATACGCTGGCTGAGGCTGGGCTTGAGACAGGTCAGAGACAGTACTGAAACCAAGCTGCCATTGTGGCTCTGAGTGGATGGAGCCCAGGACACAGAGGCTGTGCTTGTATCCAGCATCTTCACACTCACTGCCTGGGGATGCTCCTTCGGTTGCTCCAGCCAATCACCTGTTGGGCCTGCACCAGACAAAGATAATATAAGTGAAAGTGACTATTCTCGCAGTATGCTGTAGTCTGGCTCTGTACTCCAGCCCACAAGACTGCACCACTTAGTAAGACAGACCAATTTAAAGTATTTACAAAACACAGATAAAAATATTACAAAGAAGTGTTATGATATATGATGATATATATTTCAGGGCTGAACTGGATGGATTCCACGCACGTGTATGCAAAAAACGTAGTATCTACGTAGCATTTGCATTTTGACCAGATACTTTCAGATGCCTGGTCTTCCCAGCATTCCCTTAAAAGGATATTAAAAAACTTATGAATGAGCCTGGCTCATTTGAATATTCATTTTCAGGGACCACAAACTCATCTTTAGTTGGAGAGGGACTTCCTACCGGCTCTGACCATGTTTTTTGTTCTGATTTTTGCTTTTTGGAAATTAGCTGTTGTCCCATTTTGCCATCTAATCATTTTACTGTGGCATACAGAAGACTCCCAAAAAATACTTTGATCTACATATGACCCCTTACTAATGTATTGCATCATTATTGGAGATGGTTCAGTCATTTTATAAATGGTGAGAGTTTCATTATTTGCTTTTTGCATGTTTAAAAGTAAAGGACAATACACACTGAGGTAGAAGGTGAATCCTGTGTATGAAGCGCTCTCTCTAGGTTCACACTCTCCTGAGGAACTGATAGTGGTGACCAATACTTGGAATGTTCCGGGCTCAGATAGCTCAGTGAAAAATTCGTGAGTGTTTTCGTCCACTGTGGCGGTCTCAGTTGAGTTACCTGGGGAATAAGGGTTAACATTTGTCTACAAAAATTGGAATGAAAATTACATGACATCAAAGATTAAATATTAAAGGCATTCTTAGGTTAGGCATTACCATATAAACCAAAAAAATAGAGCACTATAAATAGCAATATTCTGACAATGATTGTGATAATTTAAAGAAGTCAAAATGGATATTTCTGTAAAGTAATTGAATTATTTAGAGAATCTGTATGTATGGCCTTTTCTTAAAATTTCTTGCTCAAATTTAAACTTGAATCAATAGTGACAGGCCTACATATTTACAACACTCAATTTTTAAAAATTAACTCCAAAAAAAATTACAGGAGAAAAAACTAAGACATCAGGCCGATATAAGCATGAAGTGCAGGATGGGATATCGGAGGGAATCAAATGTGCATTTACACAATCTGATGATTTCAGTAACAGCCTACAAAGAAATCTGGACCTGTTTCATTGATTCGATTGATTTGGTTGATTCTTAAGTTTAAATTTTTGGATTGGGAAAATAAAAATTATATTGTGCCATCTCTAATAAACTGCAAAGACAGTACTAGAGACAGTCAGAAAAGGTAAGGCAATTGCTGTCAGTAGTCGTTTGTTACAGTAATATTTGGTGAACTTGCTCACCATCTCGGTAGATGTAGATATTAAAGCCATCATATGCCGTGGGAGGACGAGGGGCAAGCCAACGGAGCTCCAGAAGAATTGGAGGCAGCTTGGTAGGCATGACGGTGGGCTCTGGAGTGAGGTCCATGGCTGAGCCTGGCTCATTTGAGTCTTCATACTCTGGGACCACTGCATTTACAAAATCATCATCAGTTGGCGAGGGACCTCCTGTTGGCTCTGGCCATGGTGCATCGGTTGAGTTTTCCTTTTCTGAAGTGTTGCTGGCATTTCTGTTGACATTTTCATCAGCAAGTGTGTATTCAGCTGTGCTCATAATTTGTGCTAAGCTGCTGTTTATACCGTGGGGTTGATGCGTTACTGTACTAGCCGTCTCTTCAGGATTTGGATCCTCCTCTTCTTCCTGAACATCTGTCTGTTCCTGCTGCTCCATTAGAGGGATGTTACGTGTCCTCCTTGGAAGAGGGGTCTCAATTGTTGCCTTCTGCACAGTCTCATGTAAGTTAGTCATTGGCAAACCTCCACTGAGGTGAACAATCTTCAGAGATATGTTGAGAGGAGGGTTAGGAACTAAAAACAAAAACCAGAGAAGATAGGCGCTGCAGCCGTGTTTCACAATAAATAAAAAAAAAACAAATTCATTTACTCTTTAAAACTATCTTTAATAAGTAATTATCCCTTCTGGGGAAAATAATAATTGGACATTATTATGAGTTTAAATAACCCAACATAGGTTTGAAAGACTCAAGCATCCGAGTTCATATGTGTTAACATTCAAACTGATCTCAATAATTCATGTCACAGAGGGTGACAATCCATGGAGAGCTGACAGTTTTTTCCTCTCATTATTCCAGCAGTAATTTAAAGATATGACATGGCCAAACACTTTACTACAATTCACTACTGACAATTCAAACAGATTCATTCTGAACTGAAATCAGCTGCACAGAACCATTAAGTATCTACATTTTATCAAAAATCAACAACAACAATTCTCATATGAACTCGTTCCCCTTTTTGTCATCTACCTACCTATCATCTAAAGTTAAAATTTTGTATTGTACCAAAAACCTAAAGTAGGTGCAATGCAAACCTTAAAGTAGAGGATGTGATCTAAAATTAAGAATTAGGAAAAAACATCAAAGCCTGACTCAAGTTGGAGCAAGTACACTTTAAACTCTAAACATGCTTCAGACACTTATCGATTTAGCGGCACTTATATTGGTAATAAATCTCCAGGGATCTAGAAACATACCCGTCCGGTGGTGATGTGACTCATGGCTCGCCTCGCTCTTCTTTACCAGGATGCTCTTGTTGACTGTTACTTCTGAGATCAGTTGGAAGCTTATATTGCTGTAGCATGTTCCAGGCAGCCAGTGCTTGAAAACTGTTTTTCCATTTTGGAAATCTGGTTAAAAAAAAAGTTATTTAAGTCCAGACAAAGCTGAAAGACATAGACAAAAAATAATGTTGACATATAATTACCCATCAAAGAAATAAAATTGAATATAAGGGACACTATAGGAAAAACTAGAGGGAACTACAACTAGAGGGAAGTACAAATTTTTTTTCTGTTTCCTTTCCATTTAAATCTATTAACCATTCTTCACAGTCTCTTCTAAGCATTTTTTCCTGTTGCGTATGATTTTCAGTCATATCCTTGTATGGGAGCAGTGTCTATATGTTCTCTTTAAGGTCTGACCTTTGTAGAGCATGGAGCGCTGCTCGTGGCCCTCTAAGTAGCTGATGTTCACTCTGCTGAAGGTGTTCCTCTCTGGGGAGCTGAGCTCAAACACTACTCCTGTCTCTGGAGCTGCCAAGTAGTCTGAAATCAGCACACTGTCCAATGGGAGAGGCTCTGTAAAGGTAAAAGAAAAAGAAAAAGTAAAATAAAAGTTAAACAGATTATAATAGAAGGGACCATCCGCTAATATTAGGTAGTGCAACAATTTTTTTCTTGGATGAATTTGGATTTTTATAGTAGTCTGTATCACTGAAGATGGATCTGACAAAATAGTAAGTAACTAGAAACAGCCTTTCCAAAAAGGTAACTGGGACAAAAAATGCATAAACATTAAAGATAAAAAAAAAACATATTAATGAGTGTGCAGTAGAATCATTTAAGGAGAGCTGAAAAGTGGAAAACAACCTATTATTTGGAATTCACTGTTTTTGTGATGGCACATTAATCCTTATAATCAGCCTAGCAGTTTATCTCTGCCCTTCATACCGAGGTTCTAACGACTGTCTCTGTCTGATTTTTGAAGGCACAAAGTGTAGCCAATAAAGTGGCTGGAAAGCATAAAAAATTCAATATGACTGTTTTTGGTAAATATAATGTATTTAACAAATTTGATACATATAACCATACATACTATATATACACCCCAGGCAAAAAATAAATTATTAGAATTAAGTGTACATTGCAAAGTGAAGTCCCTTCAAAACCAGCATTTGCTATGAGCAATCTACACATGCATTATCCCATAATTATTTTTTACAGTTATGTATTAACAGTATAATTATGATAGCTCTCGTCCATTTCAACATTTAAGTCTTACTTATGAGCACAGGCACAGCCTTGGCTGGTTTGGACCAGGTGGAACCGTTGCCCATCAGGAGGCTGATGGTGTAGCAGAGCCCATGGTAGGAGGCATTATAAAAGAGGCTGGCTGGAGCCAGTTGGCTGCTGTTGGCATTCAGGAAGGGCAGGATGTGGCTGTTTGGCTCTCCAGTTATCTTGGCAGCATACGTGGTGACGTTTTCTCTCAGATCCGAGGGTTCCAAGGTTATTACTATATAGCTTTCATCTCTTAACATCACCTGAAAGGGAGCCACAGTCTAAGGAGCAAAAACAGAAAATTCAATAGAAGCTGAGCAAAGGAATAATAAAGTATGTAAATGATGAAACAAATTGCCTATCACTGTACACTGGCACAGATTTACTTTCAGATAAAAAAAAAATCACATACAGACTATGTGACTCCAATAGAAATAAAAAAGCATAACATTAAAAAAGAACGCTTCTGAGTTCCTTGTCAAATGCATTGTGAATTGTACATTTTTTTTATTTATTTATGCATTTAGAAAAAGACTGCTTAATACTTTGTGGGAATGGTTACATTTATTGTGAAATGTATAGTACATTTATATTAAATTATATTAAATAATATTTATCTTAAATATATCCAAGACTGTGAAAAAATAAAAGCTAAACTATATAAGCAAACAACTTCTTTAGATGTAGATCCTATAAATCATGGAGATCCCTGTAGTGTAAGGATACAGAGAGGAAATATACAGAAGAAGCCAGACTTTAATTCTTTCAATCTCTTCATGGTTGACCAAAAAAGACAACTCAGGGAAAGACAGGGAAAAACCAATATCTGCTACACACTGTTTATGCCATTGCATTGCTTTTCAGTGTTCTGCTCACACACCTAACGAGAAAGCTCTAAAATAAACAGTCAATCTGCATTACAACTGAGTAGCGTTGGACAGATGGTTTCTCAGGCACGAGCAAACTGCAGCCCCAACAAACACTCACTCATTTATGCCAAATGAGTACTACATCTAATGGGGGCACCCTAATGGAGATTAACTATTTGTTTATGCTACACTGTTTGTTGAACAGAGCATGTCCTCAAGCTGGGATTAAAATCCCCCTGCTGAGTTGGGTTTATACAGCTGTAAGGGTCACTACATACACTGCTAAAACACAAAGCAAAACCAGAAGTCAGGTTTCCCTCCAAGAAACTGAAATAATTACAATGCTTTAAATGCAGTTCATTTACAGGCCAGTAACGATTGGGAAACTGCATCTGCTCTTGGTGATTTTAAATGTAGATAACTTAAATAAATCATGTAAAGTATGTAAATTGTATGTAAAATACAAAATATTCAAAATATTATTCATTAATTAATTATTGTGGGACTTTTAAATTAACATTTTAAATCACTAATGAAATCATTAAAGTCCAAAGAGAAATTCTGCATATTTTAAAAATTTGCTAAGATGTAAACGAAGGTGTTCAGGTTGGTTTCTTCACTCATTCTTCTTCACACAGAAATTTCTGTATTCCTATACCATGGTAGTTAAAGGACCCAGACATCACTGAAGTACATTAATATGATTTAGGGGACACCAAGAACAAATCTATTAACTGTGAATGTTGCATGTTCTTCCTGTGTCTACATGGGCTTCCTCACAGTCAGTCAGTCTTAAGGCAATTCAGCAACCCCAGTTCACATGATGGGTATGTCTTGTACTTTAGATGTCTTCCAGGTGCTCTGGTTTCCTCCCACAATCCAAAATAATGCACATCAGGTAAATTGGAGATGATAAGTTGCCCTCTAGGTGTGACTGTGTATGTGAAAGTATTAGTCTGCCTGGCAACAGGGTAGACACCTTTCTAGAGTGCTTTTACCAGCTTCCACCATATTTCCGCCAGGACAGGCTGTAATTTATTTTTGAAAACTTCATAGATGCATTTTGGTAAAATGTTTAATACAAATAAATCTATTGTTCATGGTCACGGTTGGGCTTCAGGTTTGGTGCAGTAGAGGGCGCTCTGTTCTGACCGAGCACACCTGAGCTCATGAAAGCACAGGTGTGCTTCACTGGGGCTGACTATTTAAGCCCCAGTGAGTCAGAACAGAGCGTGGTTCATTCACTAGGTAAAGCCTAGTTAATGGTTTTTATAGTTTGTTTTGGTCTTGACTGCAGTTCCTTGTGTCTTGTTTTGGTCAGAACTGCAGTACTTGTATCTTGGTTTGTTTAGTATGATGAATAAAGTTATGTTCTGGACTACTGGCTCTGCATTGACGTCCTACCCGCATCCCGCCACCGTTACATTCATAGTATTACCACAAGGTATTCATTGTTCAGAAATTCCACATATATATAATAGCTCTGCAGTTCCACAGTGTAACTAATTTTGTTTAACAAATTCAGCCTTGTAATTTTAAATAGACTCATCTCTCTTGGGGCAGCGGTGGCCTAGTGGTTAGGGAGTTGCCCCCGCGTCGGAAGATTGTGGGTTCAATTCCCTCACAAGTAGGTTACCCTGAGGTACTGCTGAGCAAGGTACCGTCCCCATCACTGCTCCCTGGGACAGTGTGTTTGTGTGCATGGGTTAAATGCAGAGGTCCAATTTCGTTGTGGTTCATGTGTGCTGTGCTGTGACCTTGCAATGACAAGGGTTGTCACTTTCACTCCACACATAGAGCAAGCACAATTAAAGAACTAACTCCACTGCCAGTGGAGAACAGAAAAGGGAGAGTTATCTGCTCTCAGCATTCTGTCTGCGTGTCGATTTCATAACTGCCCCTTGGGCCACTTTAGTCCAGACATCTTGATCAATGGCTTCAAAGAGAACTCCATCACATGTGCTTACCAAGATACTGTGAGGAAGAGGTTAAAGAGGGACCTCAAAGTCAAAAACAGACCTCCTAAGCTTAGTTTAGCATCCTCTGGGAGGCAATTTGTGACTATGAGCCATGTCATCCTTCACTTCAAATGCTATTTTTATTCAAACTGGAAACCTCTGGTGGTTTGAAAGCATACAGGAGAACACCTCTGCCAAAAGTGTTTAATTCCATTGAGAAGTATTTGACTGACCTTTGAATTTTATTTCCGAAGGAATTGGTCTTAGCACCATATGTTTGGTACTACACCATGTTTGCAAACCAATGGGATGGCTAAATAAATAAATAAATAAATAAATAAATAAATAAATAAATACATATTTTATATATATATATATATATATATATATATATATATATATATATATATATATATATATACACACACACACATACATACATACAGTACTGTGCAAAAGTTTTAGGCATGTGTGGAAAAATGCTGTAAACAAAGAATGCTTTCAAAACTGGAAGTGTTAATCATTTATTTTCATCAATCAACAAAATGCAATGAATGAACAAAAGAGAAATCTAAATCAAATCAAAATTTGGTGTGACCCCCCTCTACCTTCAAAACAGCATCAATTCTTCTAGGTACACTTGCTGACATACTTGGCTTGTGTTAGTTAATGTCCAAATGTCAGCACCAACCTATCAATTGTCTTCAGAAAGACTGGGTTAAGACACACAAGTTACCATTTTCATATGCAGAACATAGAAATAATAGCAAAAATTATTAAAGCATGTAGGTTTTTTAAGAGCTGAGGTAATTACAAAAAAATGTCACCATTAGTTATTCATATACACCAGTAATACATTAACAGGAGAATACATTATCTTGCGCAGTGGCACCTGTCAAGGGTGAAATTTATCAACATGTAAACTGATGTGCTGAAGTGGGAAAAAATGGGCAGCTGTAAGGATCTGAGTGACTTTGGGTTAGGGTTTATAGCCCCTTTTTTGATGGCCAGATTTCTTGATTAGAGCATCTTCCAAATGGCAGGTCATGAGGTATGTTCCCAGAAAATAGTGGTCATCAACCACTAGTTCAAAAGGATGTCAGTGAACTGATTGCTTGGTCAGGCGCCAAGCATCACTTCAGCCCAGAGATGTATCTGAGGTCAAAAAACATGAAGAGCTACTTTGAGTACAAACTGCTCAAAAGAAGTTCATGTTGCTATTAGGAAGGAAAAGGTGTCTAGGTGTTTAATCACGCCTGTGTTTGGACTTGCTCACCTTCTAGAAGTGCATTGGAAGTTTTATCAGCACTGGACAAGCAGACCCATAATGCCTTAGACATTTATTTAGTTAAATATATTTTATATTATATTATATATATTATATTATATTTTGCATGCATATATATATATATATATATATATATATATATATATATATATATATATATATATATATATATATAGCAGAGAAGAACTGCTCTCAGACAGTTACCTCCATTCTTACTGCAGTGCTTGTGCGTATGACAGATTATTTTTAATGCTGTTTCTGCTGGATGCAACACCTCCCACACTTGTAGATTCCCTTCTCTCCTTAACCTCACAAGGCCAGTTTATTATTACTCCAGATCCAACCATCACCAAGCGTGACCTCCCAGAACCCCAGCCCTACAAACCTAGATTACTCCCCATGCCATTTACTACACCCTGTGGGCTGCTATCAGCCATTGTTCTTGTCTGTCTGATAAACTCCACATTGCATATTCCTGGTGTAACGCTGACAGTGCGGCAAGGGAGGCAGAGCTTTACTTTGTCACAGATAAGGTGGATTCCAGTAGGACAGGCCGTGCTGCAAGTGTAGACAGAGATAAGCTTTCATTAACTCAGAGTGGGGATGGTTCCAGCTTGGAGTCCTTGGCAGGAGGTGCCAAAATGAAGACATGAAGCTTCTGTGTGAGGCTGCTGGTAAAGGTGCACTATGTCCTTGCTGGACCACACTGCCAAACAAGGTAAGAAAAGGTGACAGGAAGAGCAAATTTGTGTACAATGTGCTCATGTCTGTAAAGTAATTCAAAACTTAAAGTTACAACCCTTTTTGGATGCACTGGGTTGGTTACAATTATACTACTTGCCTAAAGTACAACAGATGCCTAAACCTTTAAAGAAAAATGAAATGAAGCCTCAAATGTGACTCAGCAGAGGGTTTCCAACTATTGGAAATCTATCAGATCTATCAACGCTAATGCTGCGGCTAACTTGTAAAGAGATAAATCCCTATTTGTCTTTTACCTCTGACATAATGATATCCTTTACTATGTTTCTTTGGTAAAATACATGATGTTTTCAGGCTTTTAAAATAATGTTTTTTAAAAAAACTTTTTAAAAAATTGACTTATTAATGCAAGAATATCAATTTTATGTCACTTGTGACACAGTAAATTGAAAAAACTGAAGTGCTATTAATTCTAGAGAGTGTGCTTGTGGTCAGACAAATCCCTAAAATAAGCACACAGAAAAGAAAAGAAAAGCATATTCTGCATTTTACCCTGGTGTATAATTTGCTTTGTGAATAGATTGAGTCTGAACTGTACAATATCTAAAAAAAGGCTGTTGGGAAATTCAGAGAGCAAACTGAAAGAATTATAAAGAGTTATTTTTGAGATTCTAAACAAATTAATTGAGCAAAGTAACAATAAAAGATAAATCACAAAGGATTCCCCAATTTACTAGCCGATAAAAAGCATGATTAAAAGAGGATGAATCTCAGGGAACAGAAGGTTATCAGTCAGACTCAGTATCTATCTCTCCCTTTCTCCTTCTCTCTCTCTCTCTCCTACAGCGCTGTAGTCAGGCAGCACATGGAAGGTTCCACTAGGGCAGAGAAAAAGCACATTATGTTGAAGCTCTTTATTGAGGCTTTTGAAGATCAGAAATCGCAAAGACAAACAATCCAGTAGAGGTGAACAACATGCCAAAAATATCATAAAATAATAACATAATACTCTGGGATATTTTCCCAGACATTATACCCAATGTCAAAATACATTCTTTTTCTACAATAGTGAAAATGCTAGTACTAATACAAATCAATGATTATTTCACATAATTCACAAATGCATTGATTGCTTAGCTAATCTGTGGACAATATTCAGGATTACTCAATTTATAGTAAATTCCATAACCAATGCAATTATAGGGAAAAAATGAAGAGCAAACCCAAAAAATTGACTCCAGCCCTTTCTGGGTTAATGGTCATGTTTTTTTCAATTACTCATTCTGCTGCAATATGACACTGAAATGACTTATCATTGTAATCCACCGGTATAAACAAAGATTGAGATTATTCATGAACCATCAGGAGTAATGAGGTAATAACTTATTAGTCATTCTAATTTCAAGCCACAGAGTTTTAGTTATCATAAAACATTTTACAAACTAGCCTAACGTTCCATAACCACTGGTCTGAAAAATGGTAGCAACAACAGCAGCAAAAGATAGCGTATATGACCATGTGTTAATTACAATGCCAGATTATGGTAATTATATTAATTATAGACCGAGAGACAGAATGGAATATTCTGAATGTATTCTCTACCAATTTAGCGTTCCAAAAAAACTTATGTACCTTTGGATATTTGGCTTCAAGCAGTAATTTGAAACATGAGCATTAGATTTTCTACAGTGTTACAAATGTTATACTGTATTTAAATGGTAAAAGCTTTCTCATCAGTTATGAGCACATAGGCTCTTATGCTTGTAAGAAGTCAGTCGGAATTTCCCCACAGTGGAGGCCCACATTTTCAGTGTCTGCTCCGAGATGACATCCTTGGCTGAACCTGCAAAAAAAAAATGATGCTCAAAAGCCTTTGTTATCCTGTCAGGGCCCACTGCCTTCTTCTGTATAACAAGCGGAAGAGTCAGAAAATAAATCTGAAATGAAAGTTGGAAGAGCTAAAGAAAATGTTTGCCACATTATATTAAAATGTTCTAGAGGAATTCCACTTCTTTGCATCCACTTCTCAGGAAGGCAATAATTGAAACAAATCAGTTAATGTCTTGTAGCTAAAAAAATTAAATATAAATAAATAGAGTAGGTTTTTGAGAGATTTTCTAAGATCAGGCAACAAACAAGAAATGTAACTGATTATATGCTTAAATAATGCTGGATGAAAGTGAAATTATTTAAAGATGGCCTTGCTTATGTTCTGGCCACTTTCTGGCAAAAAAAAAAACCCAGACAGAATGGCAAGATTGGAAATTTACTCAGCTATTCTTCTATTATTCATTGTGAGCCCATGAGGTTTGCTCCATTCAATTCTGTACACCATAACTATTCTGGAATAAAGACTTATTTTTAATGCTGAGACACAAAGAAGCCAAGTAACATATTTTATCTTTATTGCTCTGTGTCAGGGGTGGCTGGAGTTTCAACAATGAGAGTATTTACTGTACGGAGTTATACCTGGATACTGTGATAAGCACAAATAAATGAACCCCAACCAGCCTCCTCCTCAAGACAAATTAAACATAAACTCAGCGTAGTGAAATGTTTATACACTCAACTAATAGCACAACACAAACATCTTTTATAGTGATCAGGCACATCTCAGCTCTAAAGTATCTTATATTGGGGCCACTGGTTGTACAGTGGACATAAATGAGCTTGATTTGCAAGGACCGTGGGTAAGGGTAAAGTTAACTGCCATAAATTTAACTTTTGAGCAACACAAGAGTTTAAAAACAAACACATTCTGCTCAAAATTGCAAACTGAGTCACGAGCATTGCCATACTCCTGATGGTCTCCAAAGAAAATGGGGAGAAGTGCCTTGCAAGCTGAACCAAATCACAATCCAAAGAGAACAGCTGGCAAAAGTTCAACTGGTGCTACTACTGCGCTAAATTTACCCTCATAAACCTTTGTTACATTTGGGAGGTCTGTTATTATTTAAGAACCATGAAAATTATGTTGTTATTTTTTAATACTTTTTTAATCAAAATGTTTTATCAAGAATTAAATTACGGTGTAGATGCAAGATGTATTTCACACTTGTCACTAACTTTCCCTAACTCCCTACTGAACACCACCTTTAAGCAAGACCTGACTGGCGGATCCAATCTTAACTGTCTCCAGAGAAATCATATCTGATGAATTTTATTCTTCAAATCACAATTTATTCTTGTCTTTAACCCAGTTAATATTTTTAAAAGTACAGTTTCAGTGACCAAGTTTCAAAGAGTAGAACCTCCTAAAAAAACAGAAGGTCAATTCATTTATATATATATATATATATATATATATATATATACAATTACAATGCAAAGTTTTGAGGCAGGTGTGGAAAAATGTAAACAAAAGATACTTTCAGAAATGGAGTTTTAATCATTTATGTTCATCAATCAACAAAAATGCAGTGAATAGACAAAGAGAAATCTAATCAAATCAATATTTGGTCTTTGACCATATGTACTAAAGCAATCAGTTCTTCACAGGTACACCTGCACAGTTATGGAAGGAACTCGGCTGGTAGGTTGTTCCAAACATCTTGGAGGAACTAACCACAGATCTTCTGTGGTTGTAGCCTTCCTACACACACACACACACACACACACACACACACACACACACACAGACACACACAGGTGTTTACACCAAGATACTGAGGAACAGAATTATATAACATATAAAATTATTATTATTAAGTAAAATATATACATTAATGTGCACAAAAAGTGAAAGTGACCATTTGTCATTGTGAAACACAGCACAGTACAGTGTAACACAAAGAAATGCATTCTCTGCTCTCATCCATACACATACACGTGCAGCAGTATAGCGTAGTATATGTCTGTATATACACACATATATATATATATATATATATATATATATATATATATAGTTTACATACAATTTAGTTTAGTACAGTTTAGTACAACAAAGGTTTAAGTGGATTATCATTCAATTAAATACAGCTCAAAAATGTTCTTTAACTAATGACATCCTGTAATACTCAAATCCTGCTTTGAACACATGACCGTGAGGTAAACCTTTGCTGCTTAAGAAAAGGGGAGGCATTGTTAAATATCTGAGACCAAGGCCAATGTAGTTCAAGCAGGCAGTGCTAATGTCTATTCAGACACTCCCTCAAAGGCCCACAGTGCTGTATCGGAGGTTGAAAGAAGGAAGACCCTGGCTTCTGGGATGAATGTGGGGTTCAAAACCCAAAGAATGAGAGTGGTGCCCTCAGACAGCTGCCAATATTATCATGCAAACATGAGTGTATTTTGTTCCCCAAGTTCTTTAGCCAGAGAGGCAAAGGAAAAGTCTGAAGAGGTACAATAGAAATCAGTCTCAGACAAAAAACCCTGGGGCCCGTTAGGCTACTTCAACTCAGCTGGACAATTTTACAATGTATGCTCCATTAGTTTAAGACTAAGACTCCCTCATGGGATTGAATACTTGGAGTAACTTGGATCAGAACTAGCAAAGTTTCCAACAAAATTCCCACCATCTCATTCGTTTGGCGAGATAAAATCAAGAAATTTATCTGGGCATTCACATTTTGTTACAGAACAGTTTGTAGCTCATAATAAACAACTGCCCCATGCATATAATTATGCACCCTTTTTTTTTTATCATTGCTGATTACAGCAATTCAACTGGCTTGTTAATGGCACCGACATTTTGATTTTGTTACCAATCTTTTTTGGCCAAGCCTTTGTAATGCTCTTTTCACTAGCTGACACAAACTGCAAATGTCTAGTTTGACTCCATCTTAAAGCTCTGTTTGGATTATATTTTGGTTAATCCCAAAGGGTGAAGGTTATAGAATTATCCTTAATCTGAGATGGTGTAGAGTGGTTTTTGAAGGTTTAAAGGTTTTGTGTCCAAACTTAGCCAAGGTCTCAGCAAGAAAACACATTCACACACAGAAGTCACGTGGTTTTTCTAGACATCTTTTTTATGCAACTTTCTGTTCAGATTGAATTACACACCCTTATTTTTTTCCCCTTACTCTTTTAGTCTTTCTTCTTTTTTGCCTGTATTTCTTTTGGAGAATAAATTTGGGAAACATCTTTACTTATGAAGGGAATTTACCGATTTATAAGTAACATTATAGTCTCTACACTCTTCAAAATACAGCTGCTAAAAATGGTTCTTGGTAGAGCAGTAACAATTCATATAACCCTTTATGAGGTTTGATATAATATAGGTTTAGATTTTTCTGTTACAACAAAATTAAAGACTGGCTTAAATTAGTATGTTAATGTTTTCATTTTCAGCCTATTAGAGTGTTCAGTATTTTAAAAGTACAATATAAGAAGTAAAGCTGTACTGCTCTGATCCTGATGTTATTGGAAATTATATTAGAATATGATACAATAAAATAACTTATATTACTACATTGCTAGTTCATCGAATAATTGAAGAACAATAAAGTGAAAGTGACTACTCGCGTCACTGTGAGAACACACAGCACAGCACACAGTGAACAACAACAAAACTGGACCCATGCACACAACGTTTAGCAGATGGCAGCTATGAAAGCGCCCGGGGAGCAGTGAAGGGGATGGTACCTTGCTCAAGAGTACCTCAGGGCAACCTACTGGTAAGGGGTTTGAATCCACAGTCTTCCGATCCTGTGGCCAACTCCCGAACCACTAGTCCACCGCTGCCCCTTTGAATACCTAAATGAGGCAGGATTCGGAAGAGAATGTATTTGCTATGTAAACAGTATAATGACTAAATGTAATGACCATTAATAAACACAAATGCAAATCAGTTCTGCATCAAACAACATTATCAGTCACCTTCACCTCCCTATGCATAGGATTTTACAGACATTTCTTTCCCGTGTTTAAGCAGAAAGATCACAAATACAGCTGCATGCTCCAACAACTCGGTTGACCGGCTGAAGCGTGCAGGGATGTTTTATTTGCAAAGAGTAGGAGGAGGAGATAGTCAGCATAAGACTGCAGTTCCTCTAGTGTTTAATTAAAAGTAAACATGGAGGAATGTGCTTCATGCTGACAGTTGGACACAGGGAGGACATGACCAGCCCCCAACCAATCACCCAGTAAAGAAAACAAAAGAACCCTCACTGAAAGTGGCCGGTCGCCCACTGCCCAAATAAATGGAAGACCCCTACAATGGCTCTTTTTTGCACACTCATCACTAAAAGTTTCAATCAGCTTCCCAGCAGGACTGGAGGAGCTTTCCGACAAAGTGCTCTGCTTAGACTACAGGAGTTCTTCATCCGCCTTCCTGAGTCCAGTAAAATCTGTCACTGGCAAAGGAAAACATCAAACTGGCACCAGACTGATTTAGCATTGTCGGTTAGATATTTCTGCTGGGCTCCTCTGTGTCTCCAAAAAACAAAAAAAACCCAAAAAAAAACACAACACTATATGGCTGAACAATGATTATATGGTCATGATGATGATAAATAATGTCAAACAATGTCTTTTTTTCTGAGAACACCCTAATACCTCATTTCAATACGTTCTGCTTGTGAGTGCATTTCCATTTCTATCCTTAATCGTCCTGACCTGCTGCACACCTTCCCAGCTCTGTCTCTCTGTCTAGCCAATCGGTATAGGTCCTTTTCTCCATCATTACTATCTAACCTCTCATACAATTCACCAAACACCTTAGCTTTAACCTTTGCTAACCCTTCACCCTGTGCTTCATCTCCTTGTACTCCTGTCTACTTTCTTCATCTCTGACTATCCCACTTCTTCACTTGCCTTTTCTTCTGCATACACTCCTGGATTTCGGTGTTCCACCACCACTTCTGCAGTAGGTTCCCAGCAATCTGGTAACTCTTCACTTACCCCCTGTGCATGTGTTAACTCCTGCCAGAATTCCTACATGCAGTTTTCCTTCTTCAGCTTCAACCATTTGATCCTCGACTCTGCCCTCACTTTCCTCCTCTTCTTGACCTCCAAGGTCATCCTACAGACCACCATCCTATGCTGTTTAGCTACACTCTCCCCTGTCACTACTTTGCAGTCTCTGATCTCTTTCAAACTGACCCTCCTGGAAAGAATATAATCCACCTGTGAGCATCTTCCTCCACTCTTATACGTCACCCTGTGCTCCTCCCTCTTCTTAAAATAAGTATTAACTACAGCCATTTCCATCCTTTTCGCAAACTCTACAACCATCTGACCTTCAGCATTCCTCTCCTTGACACCATGCCTACCCATCACCTCCTCATCACCTCTGTTCCAGTAACACATGTGCAGGTACTTGCCATATTTAGTCTCCTAGTGCAGCTATCCATAACTAACAACTAACAAATCACAAAAATATGGCTGTTATGGAACATTGTCTTGTCTTTAAATATTGTAATTTTTTTATTTCTGTAGTCTGTATATTAATAATCTGTAGTCATGTAACTCTTTTTGGTGGTAAGAGTTTTATCACTAAGTAAAAAACCTTTACTAGTAAACTAAAATGATCAGAATAGGGCTTCTGGAACATAGGCAAAATAAATTAGTTTTCATGAAGAGTTAATTTTCTGAAATAAAAGCCATCAGGATTAGAATTATTATCAGAAACGCTTCTAAAGTACACAGATTTCACCTTTAGTTATGGTACAGTTTTAAGTAAACCTGTCAACTCAACTTTACAGTTGGCATGCTAGATGTCTATCTATACTGGACATCTGGCGATGAGCTCTGTGCTGGCCCATTTAACAATTCTCATTTGCTGCACCACCAATGGAGGCCAGCAAGGCATGTGGAGGCAAAAAAAAGTCTAATTCGTTGCCAACCTCCTGATGCTTCTCTTTAGGGGCTCTGTGCTCAAACACAGACCTCATGTGCCAGCTTCTATCAAGCCACAGAGGGCATAATGTCCCCAGACACCCAAGACAGACTCAATGAGCATTCTGTGCCCTGGATGAGAGGCAGAGGAGAGAACGATGAGTCTGCCACCCAAATATTACTTTCAGAGTGCTGGAAAGGTGGTTTGAAAACAGGGCTGTTTAACTAACTAATCAAACCTGCAGCGATATTTTAAGGAAATATCATTCTTGTAATCATAAAAAAGGTGGCAAAAAAATTAATCAGTGATCATCATTCCTTAAATAAATCAGTGTTTTTGACTCATGTACAATCTTTCACATGTAGGTGTTTTTTGCAATACATGATGACCATTTGATGCAATGTTTTAAGAAA
This sequence comes from Hepsetus odoe, assembly GCA_017165825.1. Taxonomy (NCBI): domain Eukaryota; kingdom Metazoa; phylum Chordata; class Actinopteri; order Characiformes; family Hepsetidae; genus Hepsetus; species Hepsetus odoe. Next base: position 580,435 of record CM029392.1, read on the forward strand.
TTCTTAGGCCAATTCATACCTTGTTGGTTTTTTGTCAGACAAAATACTTTTTGAGTTTTGAAAATGAACACATGCATATTAATTTGGGTCATTTCTGTGGCTTCAAAGATTGATGGATTGTGATGCTGCATGGACCAGATTTTCTGCCCTGTATGGCTGTGTTAAAAATCAGGTTGACTAATCACAGGTCTACTGTCATGATTGCATTTTAAACAAATGGTGGCAGAACAGCTCATCTGGCTCATGACGAGGCACAAAAAAAATTTATTGATCCAGCCACTTTCTTTTATCACTCCAAATAGTAAACCAATGTGACTAGAGCAAAGATATGTTATATGTTATAAGATATGCTATATCTGATGTACCTTCATTAAATATAAAGAAATATTTGCAGACCAAAAAATGTAATGCCTACCGAGGGCTTCTGAGACAATGCTTTGATTGTTCATGACAATTGCCTTTGTGGCCTGCACTTATAATTCATTTTATTAAACATTTTCCATGTCTTGCCATCAGATTTCATCTTATTAAAATGCAGGGAAAGAGTTCAGATGAACTTTTTATGGGCCAAGCAAACAAAAGTCTGTCTAGCACATCCAGGCTGAGCAAATCTACATACACAACTTATTTCAGGAAAAAAACAGCAACTATCCTTCCAAATTCATCCGCTATCATTGGGGTCATTGTTTAGTTGATGGTGTCTCTATGCTAGCGCACTACTACAGAAGATACATATTCACGACTAAGCAAAGTGCTCTTTGTGCTCTGACTGAATACAGCTATAAAAAAGCCTCCTAAATTTGTTTTGGATACATGCATTTTTTTATTTACAGCAACCTAATTTCAGACAATTATAGAAGTTCAAACTTATTTTAAAGTAGTTTGCTAGAAAATTATTTTTCTATTTGTTTACCAATTATAAACATATAATAGAAAGGAAACACTACTTTAATTTAACAATGTGAGTGTTCAAAAAAATCTGGCTGCTTCTCACACTGTAAATCATTTTATCCTTATTACATTTCTGTCAACTGCTCTTTCTTGGACTGCTTTACAGTGTATTATATAGTGATGTAACTAATTCACTTCACTAGCATATTGCTTCATTGGCCACCAGTATGGTTTTCTAATAAAGCTATTACTACTACATTATATTACTACTAAATTATTTGAATATGAATATAGTGAGTTTGTTTTGTGTTATTTAATCCCTTATAAAGCTCTCTGGTGTTTTCTGTCTAGCAACAAAAAGTAGGAAAAATATTTCAACAAAATGTTTTTTTTAATACTTGTTGTAGATCGTTCTTTAAGCTTGACTACCAGTAGCGTAGAAAAGAAAGATTAAGAGGTTATGTGCTTACAGTCTAATGGGGGCTCACGAGGTGCTAATCAGATTGTTACTGTAGTAATCTTTCTGACTGGACTGCACTTAATGGATGAGGAGCAGACAGTGCTCATATGGGACTAGGCCAATCCGAAATCTTACACCCCATTTTAAACCGACATTACTTTTTACTTGGAAGAGTGTCTTTAGCTTTTGGCCTATGTAACAATGTTTTGTGCTGTTTAATAATTGCCCTGTGTGCTGGAAAAGGCCCCAAGACAATCCATAACCCTACTTAGGCTAAGCAGTAGTGATAAATATATGAACTTTGAACATTTTGTGTACCAAATGGCATTTAAAACATGGTGTAGCGTACACATTTCAGCTTCAAATAAGAGCACCATTTGTTACATAACCTTTTTACAAAGACACTATCAGATGAATAGAGGAGAGATCAAATGAGATCTCTCCTGTTTGTAATAAAACACACGGAGCAGAGCTCGTCCCCTTTGTTTTCCTCTCCGAAGAATTAATCAGAGAGACAGTCTGTGGGCCCAGCAGCATAATATTTTAAGCTCTATAAAACCCGCTTCCTCTTTTTTCTCTCACTGGCTACCAATCTTGTCTGAACATAAGAAGGTTTTCACTAGCATACTGGAGAAAAAAAAAATGTCTAAAACAAAATTTACTTATATACTCCATCAACAGTGTGCTGATATCTATCTATCTAGTCTGCATCAAGGTGAACTTTAGCCCCGGAAATTTGTCAATCTTGAAAATGTTACATACTAGAAAACCAGACAGCAAGCTGTAGTCACCTTTCAAGAAAAAAAGTAACAAGAACTGCCTCTCACTCAGTATCATAGTTTGACATTATTTAAGTTATATGAATAAAATTAAATAAAAAAGGTACTGCTCATACTCTAATGTTTGCAATATTGCAATATATTGCAATCAATTATGTATTTATTTTCCCAAATTTTAATCTTCAGTCTTATCCAGATCAACAAATGCACAACCTACTAAGCACACTGTAATAAACAGAAGCTTTTACTGTATTTACATTTTTTTAATCTTTGCAGCATGAAAAAGGGGCCACACAGCATTTCCACAGCCCATCCATGAGCACATTAGTGGTCTTGTGACATGTATTACAGCTTTTAAATGAGTCGTAAAAATTATAAATCTCTGGAATGAGACCACATATTGCCAAAACATATCCACAGGGAACAAGAAATCCAGCAAAAATGGCAACCATAAGAAAGCCTTTAAGTTGTTAGTCCGGACATATATGTAAACCATGAATGCTGTAGCTAAATGCAGAAATCATGCTATCACAGCAGACCACAACTAAATATGGTTCTTCTTCAGGTATGATTGGCAAAGATGGCTGTGTGTTTTTATTATGCAAAAAAAAGCAATTAAACAAGCAACCTCCATACAAAGGTGATTCAGAAAATAATTATACTGAAGGAATTCAAAGACTACTGGTGACAAATTCAACAGAATGAAAATAGTGTATCATGTGTTCATCAGATTGATGCATTGATCTAAATTCCATCCAGTGCTACTGACTAAAGCAATAGGATTTGCAGTTAGCAGTGGGAGCTGGCACTGAATCAGCCTGAAGTGGTCCAATCAGTGAATGAATCAAACTACCATGCATCAATGAACACCCAAATCTTGAAAAAGTACAAGTATTTTCAATTTAATCTTTAGGCGTTAATTTAAGACTGTTGGACTCTGTGTGAGAAATGCATGATGTTCCGGGCACAACCTTTACAGCTGAGAGACTCTAGAGACACATAAATACACAGGAAGACGTTTTCACATGGGCTGACTCGAACTTAGCCACTTCCCTTATACTGAGTAGGAGCCTTTGCCAGTGCACACTGGGCCATAGGCTAAGAAAAACACCAGTCCATCACAGGGCACACAGACACTTATACATACAGTCAAACATAGGGTATAGATCATATAGATAATCCACCTGATGCAGATTGAAGAAACTATTATTAATATCAGTATGAAACATTGCTCGCATATTGGTCAAATCTAAATATTTCAATAAATGGATGAAAGCATGGATGGATTTAGTAAAGGCAATGGCTCTACACAGAACTAGCAACACTCATTTGAATGCCTAATTCTTTGCCTAGTTAAATCTTCTCTACAATGGAAAACCACTCAAATATCACATTCTAATAAAGCTCACATACGATTCTTTACTGAACATGCACATGCAAGACTGGATGTACCCTAGACTGCAAGCCATGCCCTGACTTTTGAAATGATCATGGTGATGAGTGCAAGATATATGTGAAGTGTCTTATGCAGGTGCATTAGAGCAAACTCTTCTGCTATGAATACAACAAGATCATATCTGCTCTAATGGCTGGCTATTGGGTTAGCTACAATAACATTCCACATGGCTGCGTGTACAGCAGCTCTAACCCTGCTAGGCTTCACTGTCTTCATTTCACAATTAAGCTGATGATGTTGGGCTTCATGAATCCTGTGGATAATCCAGAGCAAACTGTATTTCACTGTTTCAGAGACAGATATATTACACATATGCAATGTGATCCAAGAGCAACACTTTGTTGCTTTTCTTTGTCACTTTGCTGGAAGTTCTTGTATTTTCAGTGCAAACTTTCCAATCCTGTGTTTTATTACAGATTTTTATCCATACACCATCTGTCTGAAGTCCAGGGTACTAACCGCAAAGCACTGCTCTTCTACAACGGCTTTACAGTACATCAACAATGCTGTGAGTGTTTGATTGCATTCGGCCACATGAGAATTTGTGAGATAGGGCACTGATGTTGGTGGATTATGTCTGCAACACAAAAGCCACTTCAACTCACTCCATTAGTTATTAGATGAATCAATATCATCTAATTCATCAATATGTAGATCTAGTTCCACTACTACACAGCACTGAGATCCTAGGTTCAAGATAGGTTGCTCCAGAGTATTCCTATTTTAAAGGAGATTATAGAAGCTGTGTGAGCACCTGAACACCAGTTATAGGAACAGTCATTTTTCAACCTTTGCTTAAAAATTTGCTAAAATATTAAATATAAAAAACATGGGACCTTTAAAATTAAGGAATTGTAATTCTACTCTAATACCTCACTAGTTACTTGTTCTTCTGTTAACATTTTCAGTCAAATATTCTCATCAAGTTAATCTACTTTATTCTGCATTAAATTACTTTTCACCTCTAATAATTCTGTGACATTTTAGTACAGATCAGCAACAGAAATGGACCATTTATTTTTTCTCCCCAGTAGCCAATGCCAGCATTGCTGGTGCCTGACAACAATAATGGGACTGAGATGGACTGATATCTCACATCTACAGGTGGCACATTTATTGCACATTATTAAGAGCCGCAGCTATTTGACCCATACATGAGTAACAAACAATAATCTTTAAAGACTCCGATCCCAAATTGGTCCCTAACCCTGGCCCGGCATGATTAATAATGTGTGACTCATTTGCCGGCCCTGTCACCATGGTTACCAGGCTCAGGTGCGACCATGAACAATGATGTCTCTGCCAGGGAGACGGCCTTAAATGTGGTTTTAACGCCTAAAAATGGAGACAACAATAGGGCAGATTGGCAACGTCAAACCGATCATCAAAGAAAAAACACTATTCAAACGATGTGCTGTAAGGGAAGAGCCGTCAGTTCAATGTGAAAAGTCAGAGAGCTAGAAATCTGTCCATTAACAGGTAGTGTGAGTCATACAGATCAAGATCAGCTGCAGGTTCTCATCACCTTGAGTCTGAGGCAATCAAAAGAAATGCAGGAAGAAGTTTCTGCAGGAAGAAGTGCAGGAAGAAGTGTGTGTGTGTGTGTTAGCAATACGCCAATGTGGTATTGGTAGGTTGATACTAATACCCAGTATTTTTATTACACATATCTGACGATACAGGAAATATGTATTAGAAAAACACAATGTAATTAGATTTATTTCTATGCTTCAAAATGAAGTGAGAAAAATGTAAGAATTTTAGTGCAGTCTCACAGCATCGCCTCAATGAGTGTGATCCATGCTTTGTTTATGGTTTATTCATAGCACTATTTTTTTAAGCCCATCTTTAGAGTGCTGAATAAAACCTGGAAAATATTCTCAACTTAACATTTCCTAAAGAAGTAGTGTCACTTTGGGATCGATAACATTTCCACATCAACTAGATTTTTCCTGTGAACTGGCTATACAGTGGATGTAAAAGCAACGAAAAATAAATGACTTTCCACTTTTTACTGAATGCACGGATTAGAGATGATCATCCGATCTATTGATAGATGATGATTGAATAGATGATCTATTCATCATCTGAGTAGACAACACCAGCCTGAGTGAAAAGAAAGAATCAGCTAGCCTTATCTCCCACAAACAGGACTGCTCTGAAATGTCTTCCTAGGAGAGGTGGAGAACTTCAAGAGGGTCTATAGACGCTCAGGATGTGTGGGCCAATCCTCAAGTTTGCAATATCAGTATGGGAAATGAGAAAAAGTGTATCATACCATCTCCAGTGTGGATAAAGATAAAGAGGATCATTCAGCCTGCAAGTCCATCAGGCTCTCGGTGGAAGTGCTGATCAGCGGCTTAAAGCAGTGAAACACTGTATCTATTGTGAAATGTGTGCTGGGCCTTTTCTGTTTCTCCCTCGCCACCCAGAGCACTTCGCTCTTTGTGAGGAAGCTGCTGAGGAGCAGACAAAAAATCGCTTTCAACAGAAACAGCTCTCTGCTCTTCTGCTCGGCGCGGCGGAATCCTCTCAGACGCGGCGCTTCAGCCGGAATGACCCAGTTTTGCCTGAAGAAACATCAGCCTGTGGGCAGCCGCATGGCGAAAGACAAACCCGGTCAGTTCGAGCGCTCCGTGAAGAAAGATGGGGATGATGGGGATGATGGGGATGGAGAAGAGCTCGGTTTAGCTACAGGGGGAATTCCCCACCGGTTTAAATGAGAGCTTCGCCTCAGAAACGCCTGCTCGGCACGCTAGACAGGGCATATGCCGCCCCCTCCTCCACTTCACCAGAGGGGAGGGAGAAAACCGCTGGGAGGGAGAGAAGAAAGAGCGACGCTAGCCTACCTGGATGCTGAGGAAGAGGGAGAGGACGTAAGGCAGTGTGAAGCTCATATTAGCGTCGCTTGGCGTCGAAAGGCGGTTCTGGTGCTACTTTTGTTCGATTCCCATCGGCGCCTCGCACAGCCGAACAATGGCGACTTTTCAGCAGCATCAGAGCGCTCAACCCCGCGGGGCCGCACCGCCGTCTCCCCCACTAGCAGCTCCTCCGCGCCGCTCACTCGATGCACCGCGGCTCGTCCTGGCAGCTTCCCGGCGCAGGAGAGCTCTTGGTTCCGTCCATGTGCTGCTACGGGTTCCGGTAGGAGGCTGACCAGATGAGAGCAGAGAGTGCAGGGTCTCGGTCTCTCTCTCTCTCTCTCTCTCTCTCACCCCTCTCTCTCGTTCTCCTTCAACGCCCCGCCCTTCTCGCTGATTGGCAGGAGGGTCGGCAGCGCCCCAGGGACAAGAAGCAGAAAAGTCGATTAATTTTTTGCCCAAAAGATTCTTTAGAACCATTCACTTCAATTATCTGAACCGATTCAATGAATTCACGATGCAGACTCGGCTCTTATCTCCCTCTCTGCGTTACTCTCAACTCAATGAACGAGTCTGACGCCTGACACTTCTACTTGCTGAAGGAGTCAAACTACATGTGCAAAATTCACCAAACAGCATGTTACTACAGAGATTTATAAGCAAATTCAAATAAGCTTAAATATGAAACTAATGATTTGACTTAATTCAGGACAGGGGTGGCCTTGAAGGACAAGACCCCTGGATCATAAGATTGTGGGTATGAATCCCAGATCATTATGCCGCCCCGAGCTATCCATGAGCAAGGTACTGTCCCCATCTCTGCTCCCTGGGTGCTGGATATGGCTGCCCCCTGCTGCACTTAGGTCAGGAAGGTTTAAGGATCTGCTGGGTTAAAAGCTAAGAAATAGCATGCTGTGTTATGGTGTCTTCACAACAACGCATCATCGTTGCGTTGAGACAGATCTTGCACCCAGGGAACAGCCATGGGAACAGTACCTTGCTCAAAGGTAGCTCTGGGCAAGCTACTGGTACAGGGTTCAAACCCAAAACCTTGTGGGCACAAGGCATAATCCCTAAACACTAGACCACTGCTGCCCCACTAGGAGGTGCTGGGTTGAGTTTTCAAATCTGATGGATGGATTTCCTATGAAGAGCTTCACAGAATTCCAGCCATCACACTCTGTAACTCCTCCATCCGCCACTCTTCTCACTCTTTCCCTCACTATGTCAATATGAACATCACTCAAGTGAAATAATGTGTCTACTGCTGCACTTATTTATATTTTGTATTTATTTTTTGCAATAATTAATTCTCAGTGAACTGTTCTTCTTTTTCTTTCGGCTGCTCCTGTTTAGAGGTCGCCACAGCGGATCAACTGTCTCCATTTCTGCCGGTCCTCTGCATCTTCCTGCTTCAAACCAGCCACCTGCATGTCTTCTCTCACCACATCCATAAACCTCCTCTTTGGTCTTCCTCTTCTTCTCTTTCCTGGCAGCTCCATCTTCAGCATCCTCCTTCTAATATGTCCTCTGGACACGTCCAAACCAACGCAGCCTTGCTTCTCTAACTTTGTCTCCAAGACATCTAACCTGATCTGTCCCTCTAATATACTCATTTCTAATCCTGTCCATCCTCGTCACACCCAACAAAAATCTCAGCATCTTTAACTCTGACACCTCCAGCTCCGCCTCCTGCCTTTTCATCAGTGCCACCGTCTCCAACCCATACAACATAGCTGGTCTCACTACTGTCCTGTAAACCTTCCCTTTTACTCTAGCTGGTACGTGTCTGTCACAAATCACTCCAGCCACTCTTCTCCACCCATTCCAACCAGCCTTCACTCTCTTATTCACCTCTCTTCCACACTCGCCGTTACTGAACTGTTGATCCCAAGTATTTAAACTCCTCCACCTTCACCACTTCTACTCCCTGCATCCTAACCACTCCACTTTCCTCCCTTTCGTTCACACTCATGTATTCTCAGTGAACTGTTACTGTGAGTAAATTCTGTAAACGTAAAACATTCAGCTGTACAGTGTCTACCTTATTTAAGTTCATCACTTACATACTAACATTTTAAAGATCATATAGTGACAGTTTGTACATTACACAGAGTAAGCAGGAGTTTTTTTATGCAGAGTACTTTGTCAAATAATACAGTAATTAATTTGACATTAATATTCTATTGACTGGTTGACTGATTCATTTGTTTTTAGAAATGTTTAGTTTAGATCGTGTCTTCTTGTGGCTGTTCGTCTGCCAGTCCAGTAATATGAGCCGGTTCCCTCGAGATCAATTAGGTTTTCTGATTCAGATTAGTCAATGCGATGGGCTGTCGACCTGTCCGGGGTGTGTCCCCCGTCCTTCGCCCTGTGTGAGCTGGGATGGACTCCGGCACTCCCCGGACCCCGCTTGGGACAAGCGTCAGAAAATGACTGACTGACTGAGTGATTCAGATTAGGATCGGGATGTATTGAATCATTTGTATCGATTTATCGAAAAGACCCGATTCCAAAGAAAGATTAATTCAGGAGCCGGGTGGCCGAGAAAAGGAGGGGGAGGAGAAATGGGGGGTAGTGGGGGGAGGCTCGAACACATGCCCTTTTCTTTTCAGTAGGACTAACCCAAACTCAATGGTTCTGGACCTTTATTCCCTGCTTTTTTACTAAAACATGAATTAAAGCAGTGAAGCTGTGGCAGGAAGTGAAGAATCAATAAATTTACCCTGATTGGTCAGGCTGTGGCTTGGTGCTATTTTAGTGGTTGAAGACATGCCTTTGTTATTGTTGTCATACACACAAATCAGCCACAATATTAAAACCACCGACAGGACACATACCAACGATGATTAACTCTTTATATAGATCATCTCATGGCCAGTAGGATTTGTTAGGCAGCTATTAAGCTTTCAGTTTTTGAAAAGTATGTGTTGGAAGCAGGAAAAAATGGGCAAGAAACTTGGAAAGGGCCAAATTGTGATGGCTGGCTTATTGGGTCAGAGCATCTCCGGAATGGCAGCTGTTGCACTGGCTAGTACGGACCAAAAGTAGTCCAAAGAAGGACAATGGAGAAACTTGTCAGTACCACAAATGGTTTGCCATGTGAATGCTGTCTATGAGAGAAAGGCTTTCCTTTAGTGCATGAAAGTTTACTATGAATGGGGGTAAAAAGGTCACATTGCCCATGCTGACCCCAGTTCAAACCCATTAAAACACCTAGAATGGACATGGGAGCATCAGTACTGGACCATGGTGCAATGGAAGAAATGACCTGGTGATGAATCATGTTTTATTTTAAATCACGTGGACAGCTGGCTCTGTCTGTAGCTTACCTGGGAAAGAACCAGCTATGGGATGCACTGTCGGAAGACCAAGAAGGAAGAAGGAAGAAGTGTGATGGTCAGGACAATGTTCTGCTTGCATTTATGTGGATGTTACTTTGACACTCACTTAAACAATGTTGCAGACTAACCTTGCAACAATATCCTCTTTCAGCAGGATTGCGCACCCTATCACACTGCAGAGAAATAGCTGAGAAATGGTTTTTTGGACCTTATAAAGTCTTATACCCGCAGTTTAGGTCCTGAGCAGTAAGAACCTTTCACTTAGTCCTATGTGCATTATGTTCTATGTGAGGATTTGAGCTCATTTTCAGGGGGTTGCATTGTATTCATGAAGTATGACCAGACTTAAAATTTACTGAAGAAATATTTAAAGGTCTACACTTTTGAGTTACTGGTGTTTGATAACCTACAGGATATTCATACTCTCCTAAAATCTAATTTAGTGGCTTTAATTATGGCCCATTTTAGGCATCAAACAGACTTAAAATAGTTTGCTAATAGTAAGATTTATTTGTATGGGACGTTTTTGTATGGGACAAAAATGATAATGTACAGCCGTGGCCAAAGGTTTTAAGAATGACATAAGTATTCTTTTTCAGTTTACTGCTTCATTGTTTTTAGATATTTTTGTCAGAAGTTTCTATATTTAACTGAAGAATAATTACTAGCATTTCATAAGTTTTAAAGGCTTATATTGACAATTTTTACATTAAGTTTACATTACATTAAGTTTATGCTGAGTTAATATTTGCAGCGTTGGCCCTTCTTCTACAAGACCTCAACAATTCGCCCCTGCATGCTGTCTATCAACTTCTGGCCCAAATCCTGACTGATGGAGCCCAGTCTTGCATAATCATTGCTTGTCATAGTTTGTCACAATTTGAGGGCTGCTGTTTGTCCACCCTCCTCTTGAGGATTGACCACAAGTTCTCAATGGGATTAAGGTTTTAGGAGTTTGTAGGCCATGGACTCAAAATTTCCATATTGTGTTCCCTGAGCCACTTAGTAATAAATATTTCCTTGTGGAATGGTGCTCCATCATGCTGGAAAAGGCATTAGTGTTTACCAAACTGTTTTGGTACCATTTTTTGTTCATCACTGTGTTGTGAGTGAGCCCACTCCCTTGGCTATGAAGCTACCCCCCCTAAATGATCTCAGGATGCTTTACTTTTGGCATGATGAAGGAATTCAATTTATTCTTGTATAGCGCCTTTTACAACAAAGTTCCCCCAAGGCACTTTACATTGATAACAGGTTACAGTAATAGATGTTTAAGATGTTTAAGCCGGACGACTACGGAGGAGAGGAACCAAAAACTCCACTATGTGGAGAAAAAAAACCTCTGAGGGTCCAAGGTCAACCAGCTACCCAACCCCCTTGGGTATACTAACAGTACAGAGTTAGTTTGGTTTTAAAAAAATGATAGAATTTAAGGAATGATGGTAGCGCTCATTTTTTCTGCTTGGAAAATATTCTTCCAGATGCCAAACAATTGGAAAGGGGGTTCATCAGAGAAAATTATTTACCCCTGTCCTCAGGAGTCCAATCACTGTACATACTGCAGAATAACAGTCTTATTTTATAATTTATTTTATACAAAAAGTAATTTTAGAATTTGTTCATATTTGATGGCATAAGATGAAGATGAAAATCCTTGCTTCACAATGATGTATGTGGTGCAAAATTACTTTTTGGAAAGCTTTACTCAGAACATGCTAATAAAGTAAAATTTTAATAGTAATGTGCCTCTAGATACATGTATACTTACGTAGATACTAATGCCCACACCATATGTACATACACTGTTCAAAAAAATTACAGGAAGACTTTTTAATCAGAGTATAGTATCAAGTCAGTTATACTTCTGGGATATTCTGGGATATTGACCTGGACAGTTAAGTAGCAGAGGAGGTTGTTAATCAGTGTCAGCTGTTTTGGTGTTGATGAAATTAACAACAGGTGCACTAAAGGTGCAACAATCAGACGACTCTAAAAACAGGAAGGGTTTTGAAGATGGAGGCCACAGATATTTTTTCACTCCTCATCTTTTTTTGACTGCTTTTGAGTAGTTTTGCATTTGACTAGGGTCAGTGTCACTACTGGTAGCATGAGGCAATACCTGGACATATACCTGGATGAGACGATTCCTGGATACCTACAGAGGTTGCACAGGCACATCAATACGTGCCATTGCCAGAAGGATTGCTGTATCTCTCAGCGCAGTCTCAAGAGCATGGAGAAGATTCCAGGAGACAGGCAGTTACTCTAGGAGAGCTGGACAGGGCTATTGGAAGTCCTTAACCCATAAGCAGGACCGGTATCTGCTCCTCTGTGCAATGAGGGTCAGGATGAGTACTGCCAGAGCCCTACAAAGTGACCTCCAGCGGGTATCTCTGACCAAACCATTAGAAACAGACTTCATGAGGGTGGACTGAGGGCCTGACATCCTTTACTGCCCACTATAGGATCTGGGAGGACATACCCCAGGACACCATCCGTCATCTCATAAGGAGCATGCCCTGATGTTGCAAGGCATGCATACAAGCACATGGGGGCCATACAACTGCTGAGTACCATTCCGAGTTGCTGCAATGACATTTCAGCAAATGGGACTAGCCTGCCATCAGTTTTTCAGTTAAAATTTCTTGGTGACTTTGAATTAAACCCTCTGTAGGTTGATCATATTCATTTTCATCAAATGATGTAGCATCTCTTTATTCCAAACACATTACCCATTCATTTACATTTATGACATTTAGCAGATGCTCTTATCCAGAGTGACTTCCATGTCCTAATTACAGGGACAGTCCCCCTGGAGCAACTCAGGGTTTGTCACGGGTGAGGTGTGTTTTGGGGACGGTAGAGGGCGCTCTGTTCTGACTGAGCACACCTGAGCTCATGAAGGCACAGGTGTGCTTCATTGAGGCTGACTATTTAAGCCCCGATGAGTCAGAACAAAGCGTGGCTCATTCAATAGGCTCAGCCTACACGTTATGGTGGTTTTGGTATTTGGTATTTGGTATTTGGTATTTGGTAATCGGTAATCTGGGTAACTTGGTTTAGGCTGCAGTTCCTTGGTTTTAGTTTGAACTGCAGTCCTTTGATCTTGTTTTTGTAAATATAGTTAATAAAGTTATGATCCGAACTCCTGGCTCAGCGTTGGCGTCCTTCCCGCACCCTGCCACCGTTACAGGGTTAAGGGTCTTGCTCAGGGACCCAGTGGGGGTAGTGCCAGAGGTGGGATTTGAACCTTGGCCCTCTTGAGCCATTGGTCCTTAGGTAAGTATCCTACCACTAGACCACCATCATTCTAGGCTGTGCCTAGAAATCCTGTCCATAAAAGTTATGAACAGGATCGGTGACAAAGGGCAGCCCTGGCGGAGTCCAACTCTCACCGGAAACAGGTTCGACTTACTGACGGCAATGCGGACCAAGCTCTGACACCAGTTGTACAGGGACCGGACAGCCCTTAACAGGGAATCCGATACCCCATACTCTCTGAGTACCCCCCCACAGGACTCCCCGAGGGACACAGTCGAATGCCTTCTCCAAGTCCACAAAGCACATGTAGACTGGTTGGGCAAACTCCCATGCACCCTCCAGGACCCTGTCAAGGGTGTAGAGCTGGTCCACTGTTCCGCAACCTGGACGAAAACCACACCGCTCCTCCTGAATCCGAGGTTCGACTATCCGACGGACCCTCCTCCTCTATAGTTGGAACACACCCTCCAGTCCCCTTTTTTAAAGAGGGGGACTACCACCCCGGTTTGCCAATCCAGAGGCACCGTCCCCGATGTCCATGCGATGTTGCATGAGGCGTGTCAGCAGAGGCGTGTCAGCCATGACAGTCCTACAACATCCAGAGCCTTGAGGAACTCCGGGTGGATCTCATCCACCCCCGGAGCCCTGCCACCGAGGAGCTTTTTGACCACCTCGGCAACCTCAGCCCCAGAGATGGAAGAGTCCACCTCTATATCCCCAGGCTCTGCTTCCTCATCAGAAGGCATGTTGGTGGAATTAAGGAGGTCTTCGAAGTATTCCCCCCACCGACTCACAATGTCCCAAGTCGAGGTCAGCAGCACACCATCCCCACTATACACTGTGTTGACCGTGCACTGCTTTCCCCTTCTGAGACGCCGGATGGTGGACCAGAATCTCCTCGAAGCCGTCTGGAAGTCTTTCTCCATGGCCTCACCAAACTCCTCCCACGCCTGAGTTTTTGCCTCAGCAACCACCAAAGCTGCATTCCGCTTGGCCTGCCGGTACCTATCAGCTGCCTCCAGAGCCCCACTGGCCAAAAAGGCCCGGTAGGACTCTTTCTTCAGCTTGATGGCCTCCCTCAACCCCGGTGTCCACCAATGGGTTCTCGGGTTGCCACCGCGACAGACACCAACCACCTTACGGCCACAGCTCCGGTCAGCCGCCTCGACAATGGAGGCACGGAATATAGCCCATTCGGACTCAATGTCCCCCACCTCCCCCAGGATGTGGTTAAAGCTTTGCCGGAGGTGGGAGTTGAAGCTCGTCCTGACAGGGGACTCTGCCAGACGTTCCCAGCAGACCCTCACATTACGTTTGGGTCTACCAGGCCTGACCGGCATCCTCCCCCACCAATGAAGCCAACTCACCACCAGGTAATGATCAGTTGACAGCTCCGCCCCTCTCTTCACCCGAGTGTCCAAGACATGTTGCCGCAAGTCCGATGACACGACTACAAAGTCGATCATCGAACTGTGACCTAGGGTGTCCTGGTGCCAGGTGCACATGTGGACATCCTTATGCCTGAACATGGTGTTCGTTATGGACAATCCGTGATGAGCACAAAAGTCCAATAACAAAACACCACTCTGGTTCAGATCGGGGGGGCCATTCATCCCAATCACGCCCTTCCAGGTCTCACTGTCATTGCCCACGTGAGCATTGAAGTCCCCCAGCAGAACGATGGAGTCCCCAGCAGGGACGCTCTCAAGCGCCCCCTCCAGAGACCCCAGAAAGGGTGGGTAGTCCAGACTGCTGTTTGGCGCATAAGTGCAAACAACACTAAGGACCCATCCCCCAACCCGAAGGCGGAGGGAGGCCACCCTCTCAACCACTGGTGTAAACCCCAATGTACAGGCCCCGAGCCGGGGGGCAATAAGTATGCCCACACCTGCTCGGCGCCTCTCACCGGTGGCAACTCCAGAGTAGAAGAGAGTCCAGCCCCTCTCAAGGAAACTGGTTCCAGAGTCCAAGCTGTGCGTCGAGGTGAGTCCAACTATATCTAGCCGGAACTTCTCAACCTCGCGCACTAGCTCAGGCTCCTTCCCCACCAGAGAGGTGACATTCCACGTCCCTAGAGCCAGCTTCTGCAGCTCACACTGCACCCGACCTCTTTGGCCCCTCCTACAGGTGGTGAGCCCATGGAAGGGGTACCCACGTTGCCTCTTCGGGCTGTGCTCGGCCGGGCCCCATGGGTGAAGGCCCGACCACCAGGCGCTCGCCATCGGGCCCCACCTCCAGGCCTGGCTCCAGAGGGAGGCCCCGGTGACCCACGTCCGGGCGAGGGAAAGCGTTGTCCAAAAATCTTTCTCATCATAAGAGGTCTGAACCGCTTTGCCTTGGACCTGTTTGCCTTGGGTGCCCCTACCAGGGGCATAAACCCCCGACAACATAGCTCCCAGGATCATTGGGACACGCAAACCCCTCCACCACGATAAGGTGGCAGTTCGAGGAGGGGTTAATTAGAAATATATAGTGTATATATATATATGTATATGTATGTGTGTGTGTGTATATATATATATATATATATATATATATATATATATACACACACACACATACATATACATATATATATATACACTATATATTTCTAATTAACCCCTCCTCGAACTGCCACCTTATCGTGGTGGAGGGGTTTGCGTGTCCCAATGATCCTGGGAGCT